>JAVXUP010001052.1:0-291402 GCA_033070095.1 Escallonia herrerae | reverse complement strand
CAATTTGATGGCACAGCTTCAAAGTCTAGAAAGTGTTAGCTCCTCCTGTGCTGCAGAAGCTAGGCAGCTGCACTTGCTTCTGCTTTTAAGTTGCAGCGAAATTTCCGAGTACTAATTAACCAATAACCAACAAAACCTTTGACGACAATTTACCATTTTTACCAAATTCCACTGTTCTACTCCTACCCGCCAATTTTTCCACGGTCCCTGTTTCTCTCACTGACGACATCCATAAACATAAAGCTTGCAATACCGTGGGTAAAACAGAACAAAAGGGAGGGAAAGACCAGCAGTGAAACCCAGTCGTCTCTCGGTTTTAGATAAACAATAAGATCAACCATTCACGTGTGCGCGCGCGCGCGGGAGAGAGATAGAGACTCATGTACCACTTGTCTGATGCAACTCACATATAACTTCAAATAATTGAGGGTCACCCAGCATTTTCAGTCAAATTGAATTAAATTAACATATTAAGAATTAAGATTCTGAAAGGACTCTAACGAGATCCTCAATGATCCTAACAGATCTGACCCAGGTGTCGACCCTACTAGGGGTTTTTTATTTACAGTTATATAAAGGAGATTACTATCAGGTATGCAAATAACTACACACACAGATATAGTTTTTTCTAGCTTTTCAGAGTCTTTATCATGTAACTGCACTCTCACTTAAGCATCGGAGAGTTCTCCGTCGGAAATCTCACCCGGCGGTCACTCGTTGTCCATTTGCAGGTCATCGTTCTAGGCTAAGGTTCCAAATCAAGCTTTTAGCAACAATGGATTGACGCCGACTATGGGACCCGCCAGCCTAGCCGATTGACTTCAACACAACGCAACCACATCATATTTTTTCTCATGATTTGTTATAAGTTGCCACCGCCGCACCGTCGACCCTGTCATCGTTACCGCAATGCAAAAGGGAAAAAAAAATAGAGAAACAAACAGAGATGAAGAAGTGTCGGCAGCACCGCGTCGATGGGTAAAAACCCTAGCGTCGCCACCGCGGCAGGTCCTCTGGGAAAGCACCAATGCCACACCATTGTCACGACCTCCCTCTAGATCTATCCATTGCCATCACTATCTCTTTCGAATTCGCACCACCACGCGACCACCAGCACCACCGTCACTCTACGAAGGGGGAACAATCGTCGACAAAAAGTTCCATGCAGATTTGCGCCACCTCACAGTACTATGCGACGTTGCCGCAAAGCTTGGAGCAGCCACACATCGGAAACAACAACCCAAAAAGAAAAGAAAAAAGAAAAAAAAGGTTAAAGAAGATTTGATCGCTGCCGTTGTGTCAACTCCTCTGGCAAGATGCCGACACCACACTATCGCGACTTCACTTGACACCGCGAAACCCACAACGATCAGTAGTAGTGACTCCACCAGGTAACCGCCATACCAGCCGCTGCCATCTGCAGCACCGCCACTGCCATCTGCAGCACCGCCACTGCCTGCTCTAATCAGTTCAATCGCAGGAATTAAGCTGCCAAATAACGACATTGTCACCACCGGCGACAAGGAGATAGATGCCACGCATAGCCAATAACTGCGCCACCTCAGCCAGTCTTGCTCCAGATCTACGACCGACAATGACGGCTCCACCTCTATATAGATTCCCGCCACCCTTGTTCCTAATATGCACCATCAAGGCCACAAATAAGAAGAAAAATCAACAAACACCACCATGACCTCCCCCCGGGTTACAATGTCCCTCGTCGTTATGCGGTCTTTATCTCTGCTGTTCGGTAATAGATGCCATGCAATGATGCATCGGCCAAGGTTCTTCGGTCGTCAGAAAGGAATTGAAGAAACCAGGTGACATCACTCCCTTTAAATCATTCAGAATGTCACCCCATAAAAATGCATATTTACCGCTGGACCTTCAGGGTCTTATGTATTCAACATATGCCACACGTTTAAAAAATATTATGTGACTAACCCATGCGCAATGCATATTTATGTTTAAGACCCTAAGAGTCTTATTTATTCAACTTAGGCTACATGCTTTTTAAAACATTAAGCTTTTAACTCGGGAAAAAGACCAATTTAAATTCAAGACTTTATTTAACATATGTCACACACTCTTAAGAAACAACATATACTTCCTCTCATATTTGTTGCTAAAAAGTTAAGCGACTACGACCTTAGGTACTGCAAGCCTTTCAATTAGCGCAAGCACATCACAAGGTAGGGCCTCAGAGTGCGATGACTTTTTAGGCTCACCTGTGACACGCAGTGCATCACACCCTATTGTCCAACTGACAAAGCCCTAGTTGGGCCACGATGTATGAACATCGCTCTTATTTATATGTTAAAAACATTGTTGCACTTATAAGCTCGTATGCTTTATTGCTTTAAAAGCTATTTTTTCCATCACCTGTTTTTTTCCTGTTGCAAGAACTTAAATTGCGACCGCAAGCATCAACACTGACGTATAAACCGCTTCATAAGCGAGAAACAAATTCATAACGCCCTACGACTTCAAGTTATTTTTAGGGTTTCTGCTACAGCATCCTACCGACGCGGTATTATATATCGTCTTCTGGTTTATTGGGTTTTACATTGGGCTCTATTTGGTGACATATTCACATCACTGCTCATTGAGAAGCTAATCCTACGGTGATGGAGGCACAGATGCTACCACAACATCTAGTGAATTTAGAACACATTGCCAGCCTTTGCTGGTAGCATCGATAATATGTCTGCTACAACTGCAAGCTCAAGCTCATGCAACCAGCAAAGTGAAGTTGTCGTACAATATATTGACAAATGGTGGCAACATTTTTATTACCCAGTAACATCTTGCTCAAACGGACTCCTTGTCATCTAGCTCTATATGCTCGTCCAGCCGAGCAGACATATTACGATAATTTATATTTATATTGCTCATACAGGTCTTGTTGCGACCATGCCCTATATATAGGCTAAGACGCCATCTTTCTATTCATGCTTCCTCGGACAGGGGTGCTTTATATCTTACGAAGATCATCAATATTATAGGCTTAACGCCTTGTGCCCTCTCAGACAGGGGGACTTCGTAACAACGACTATATTATGGGCTAATTTCCCCAGGCCTTCTTATTTAGTGACACAATAACAAGTATTTATTACTTTGAATGCAGTAGAACATGCGTACATACGAACTTAATGCTTCATCAGCCCTCAAGGCACATACGAGAACTCTAAGTTTTGTCAAACCCCCAAAGGTATTTACATGAGCTTTGCGCTTCATCACCCCTCAAGGGCAAGTACGAGAACTCCAAGTTCTGTCGAACCTTCAAGGGTATTTACATGATCTTTGCACTCTATCAGCCCTTAAGGGTGCATACGAGAACTCTAAGTTCCATCATACCCTTAAGGGTATTTTCATGAGCTTTATGCTCCATCAGCCTTCAAAGGCACGTAAGAGAACTCCAAGTTCCTTCAAACCCCCAAAGGTATTTACATGAGTTTGCGCTCCATCAGCCCTCAAGGTCTGTCAAACCTCTAAGGGTATTTACATGAGCCTTATGCTACATCAGCCCTCAAGGGCGCGTATGAGAATTCTAAGTTCCATTAAACCCTCAAGGGAACTTACATGAGCTTTGTGCTCCATCAACCCAGAACTCTACGCCACTAGCCCCCAAGGGTGGTTCTTTAAGGGACGAACACCTCTAATAGTGACAGGATTGAGCTCAGGTTCTATCCAAATAGTTTAGCTATGGCCCTAACTCGTAAAACGACAAAGTTATGTGGGACTTCATCATCCCACCAGCCAAGCGTGAGTGCGAGGCTTCATTGCTAGCTCCTAGTTGATGATAAGATTCGCTTAAAGTAAAACGTAAGCATGATGTGGTCAGCTCAAGCTAAAGACACACACTTGCAATAAACACCTTCCAAAAGGAGAGGTGCAAACTATATTATCAATTGAAACTCCTTACGGGAACATTCAAACACTTAAGCAAATATGTACAAGCACATGCAACAACTTGCATGCACAACTTTGTGTCCTCTCCCTAGAGAGACTATCATGGGGGCACAACCTCTAAATGATCTCAAGATCTCGTGATTCGTCTTCCCAAATAGGATTCTAAATAGCCTGTTTGGGCAAAATTCTAAGACCTAACTCTCAAGAGCTAAAGTTCCAACACCCTGTTTAGGTAAAGTTCCATGGCTT
This sequence comes from Escallonia herrerae, assembly GCA_033070095.1. Lineage (NCBI taxonomy): Eukaryota > Viridiplantae > Streptophyta > Magnoliopsida > Escalloniales > Escalloniaceae > Escallonia > Escallonia herrerae. Next base: position 287,241 of record JAVXUP010001052.1, on the reverse strand, counting down.
AAGCTCCCATAGCTTACATCCGAGTAGAGAAATATTATTTAGCCCTACAAGCGGATGAAAGATCCCTTACAAATCTGATGCGTGTCTCAAAGCACAGGGTATAACTTCCTCAACCAAACATTTTGGCTAGAAAGTGGGGTCTTGTGATATAACTCTCATATAATTCCTAATAATTGGGGGACACCCGGTACATTTAGTCAAACTGGGTTAAATTATCTTATTAAGAATTATGAGTCTAAAAGAACTCTAACAATATCCTCAAGGATCTTGATGTGATCCTCAAGGATCCTAACATGATCATAACATATTTGGCCCACGGCCTAGCCCTACTAGGGGTCTTTTACCTACTGCTATATAAAGGGGCTACCCCCCGGACACAAACGCATTCTTTTCTATTTTTTCAGAGTCTTGAAGCTGCACTCTAACTTAAGCATATGAGAGTTCTCCATCAGGAACTCCACTCGACAGTCACTCATTTTCTAACTTGCAGGTCATCGTTCTAGGCTAGGGTTTCGGATCAAGTTTTTAGCAGCAACATTGTCCATTCAAGGTCCTAGGCAATATCTAGAGCTACATGTGATATGAACAGGTGCTGAAGATAATTTCAAATGCATTTCGACGGGACATTTCGTGCATACACAAGAGTATCAACTTTGGATCCAAATCCCCTGCTGTACCCATTTTTGTGAGAGAGGGGGAAGAGAGAGTAACCATGGTTACAGCCCCCTCTCTCTCTTCCCTCTCTCACGCAAATGGGTACAACACCCTGCTGTAACCATGGGTTACAACAGGGAACCCAATCCATCAACTTCTCATAAGTTTAGGTAAAACATACTCTATAATAATAACATCTAGTTAGATTCATGAAGATATTGGGCATTGGAAATTGTCTTCAACTTATACTTCTGTTTACACATGGATGAAGCCATTTTTTTTTACAGTAAATGAAATTCACACGTCACCGATAACTAAGGGTATGTTTGAAACCTATTTCAGTTTTTATTTTCAAAAAAATCAAAATCAAAACCAAAATCTCTTTCAATTTTCTTTTTTTGCAAAACTGATGGGTTGTTTGATACAGTTTTGTATAATTAGTTTTTACTTTTGCTTTTTTTTTCCTTTACTTTACTTTACTTTCCTTTCTTCTCTTTTCTATTTTTCCTCTCTTATGTTTTCTTTCATTTTCCAATACTTGAGAGTTTTTTTGAGCTCCCATGTTCAACAACTAGAAGCGCCCCCACCACAACCAGCATATCTCCTCTCTCACCGTGCAACTACTGCTATTACAGTAACATACTAGCTTGCGAATAAGGGTTTCATTGGTTTGATTGGGTGAATGGGTTTGTTTGACTTGGTATTTACCTGTGCAAATCAAATATACTAGGGTTAATCGATTGATAATATCTTTTGGTGGTGCTTGTTGCAGGGACAATGATGGTCGGTATGATGGTGATTTGGATTTAGAAGAGTGGTGGTGCCATAGTGATGATCGATGTTAGAGGGTTGGTTTCAATGATGTTGGTTAGTGGTGGTGGTGGTTATTAATGGCTATGGAGGTTGGTGGTGTTCGTGGGTGTTGGTCAATGGTGGTGACAGTCAATGGTTATGGTGGTTGACAGTTGGGTGTTTGGCTATTTTGATTAGTGGTGGTGGTAGATCGATGGTCAGTGATTGTGGTGGTTAGAACTTGGTGTTTGGGGGTGTTGATCATTGGCGACGACGGCGGTGGCGATGGCAGTCAATGGTTGGTGGTTTAATGTGTTCTTGATTTGATAGGTGTTGGTGACTAAAATTGAAGAAAAGAGAGACATGAAATGCTTCAAAAAAAAAAAAACTTATAAGATAGATCTTAAAAAAAAAAAGCATAAACTGGAAACTCCAAAATAGAGTTTTTAAAAACAATACAATTTGGAAAACTGGTTAACAAAATTGAAAAAATTGAAGGGAAAAAAAAACTAAAATTATGTGTCAAACGATGATATATATTTTTTAATTTTCATAACTGAAGAAAAAAGTGAAAACAAAGACCGTTTAAAATGCTACCTAAAGTCCTGAAATTCTGTTTTATATTTCTACGTGAAAGTTGACAAGATAGTTTTATAGTTTCATGTCTATTTTAGAAATAATAAAAACTTTTACATTGATGATTTGTACGTTATAAGTTTTCATTTTCTGAACCAAGCTATGCCATTAACAATCAATTTTTCGTACGGACAACCAATAACATGTACTCCTTATAGTTTTATGAAAAACGTTACTAATACAAGACGAACGCACCTCTTAGACTAACCCAACCTTAATGTGTTGCATTTTCACCAAAAAAATATACGTCTACTTGCATTAAGATTTTCTGTATTTCTTCAAATTCCTAACATCAATGGTGGATATTGCAAATCATTACCGCTAGATAACCTTTTTGATCCTCATGCTCCTAATTACATAAAAGAACAGAGGAAGGAAAAAGAAAAAAGAGTGGAACTGAAACTTTAAACTTCAAAAGAAATTTTAATGTTTTCTCGGGCAATTAATCTAAAAAAGGAAACTCGTACAGGAAACATAATTTCGATTTAGAAAGTCAACAGTTCTGAGTCCAAACTATAAATTGCCAAAAGAATTTCAATCTTGCCTATTCACACACTCTTTCTCTAAAATCTGGCTCTGACAAACATGGGCCAGCTGGGAACTTCTTCCGCTCTTTCTCTTTTAACTCGTACAATCATGTGTACAGTCTACAGTATATATTTCTTCCTAAATCTTGAAAAAATAAAGGGGCTTGATCCTTTGATTCAGCTCCCACAATCTGGGGTTTTTTCAGACATACCCAGGTCAAGGAATGTTTTCTATGTCAATGATTACGGTGCAAAAGGAGATGGTCTTGAAGACGACACAAAGGTACAATGCCACCAATCTTTAGTATTCTTGTTTAGTGAATGGTGGTATAAATGCTGTTAAAGAGTAATTTTCTCAGTGCTTTTTTATGTAAAGAATTCACTTCAAAATGATGGTTTAAATGCTGTTAGAGAGTAATTTTCTCAACGCTTTTGTGTTTTGTCATGTAAAGAAGTCACATTATCGAAAGAAGTTATAGTCTCATGAATATGTTTGAGCTATAAGCTACATACTCTGAAACTAATTTATGAATGGGTTATCTCATATCTGGGGTTCACTTTTTCTGCTTGCAGTGAAATTTATACAGCTTCAAATTTCCATTTTACTTCTCTATGTGATTTGCGTAACTCTTTATTTTTCTACGAATTGCATTTCCTTTTACCATCTTCAGCTAAGGCTTGAGATGGAAGGTGTATTTGTACTGTAGATTATGATTGCTCTGGAACATTTCAATCTATGGTTCAATTCAATACCACCCCCATGTAGAGAGCCAATAAGGAAAATTAGATAAGCAGATGCAATATGTACGTAATTATGTAACGAAGACCATCTCCTGATATCGTTGTGCTTCATTGCCATCGTCAGGCTTTTCAAGATGTTTGGAAGATGGCTTGTTCTTTAACAACCCGCTCGAAAATTGTGGTTCCTGCTGGTAATTGTTATCTGGTTAGGCCAATTGATTTTACAGGGCCTTGCAGATCAAAGGTGACTCTAAGGGTAAGAACCAATTTAAATTACTAAGTAATCCTCCGAATATACATAATAAACCCTGTCGTGCCTCTTGTTGCCACAAGTCTTGGTTAATGTTTTTATAAAATTTATTTATTCACTATATTTGGTTTTACAACTCCGTAGATTTCTGGTACTATTGTTGCTCCCGAAGATCCTGGTGTTTGGGATGGTCTTGATCCACATAAATGGCTCTTCTTCCATCGGGTGAAGCACCTCACTGTAGAAGGAGGAGGAATAGTTAATGGGATGGGATCAGAATGGTGGGCTAGATCATGCAAGATTAATGTGACCAATGTATGGCTGCTTAACATTTACTACTTTTTTATATTCATGATTCAATTTGTTTAACCAGCAATCCCTTATATCTGATATCTAAAACTAGCTTCAAACTTTTTTTGGCAGCCATGTCGACATGCTCCAACGGTCAGTGCTGTTATGCTTTTAGAGCAATGCAGTTAGTTCCATAGATTTTCTTTCAATCATTTCCAGGAAGTACAGCTTCCCCTAGAGTTTTTAAGCATTGACAAATAAATTTAATTGGTGCAGGCCATGACATTCCACAGGTGCAAGGATTTAAAGGTCAGGAATCTTATGATGGTAAATAGTCAGCAAATGCACGTAGTATTCAGTCACTGTATCCGGGTTGTGGTGTCCCACCTAACAGTGCTAGCACCCGCCCTTAGCCCTAACACAGATGGGATTCACATTAGTGCGTCTACTCGTGTTGAAGTCAGAGATAGCTTTGTTAGAACAGGTTAGTCATTGTTGTGATTGTTTTGACGTTCTATAAGTGTACCATATACTTCTACAATTGAAATTCTTCATAATGGAACATAGAAGTATCTTCCCGCAGAGTATGTGTGTGAAGTTTTGAAATGAGGAGAAAGAGGAATTGATAGCGAAGACCACGAATTGGATCTCTTGCTTCTGATCATTGTTTTGAAGTGCAAAATAGAAACAACCAAGGCCATGATATCTTTTTGGATGCCTTGGATACCATGACATTGGGCACGTTTTGGGGTTGAATTCCAAAACACCATTGGGACAGGGACATTTTTCCTCCAAGGGTCTTTCCAAACCTGTTTTGACCTGCTGATACACTGGGTTAGGCTCAAGCGATTCAATCGGAGTAGCTATATGGTTGTCCCAAATTTTAAGCCATGCATGCATAAGGATGAACCAATCCAAACCGTGAAAGGTTCAAGCGATTTGATGTCTAGTAGTCATATTGGTTGTCCCAAATATTAAGCCATTCATGCACAAGTATGAACCAATTCAGACTGTGAAACTGCGGATAACTCAGCAGTTGTAGTTTCTGAATTCATGGGTCATGGTCATTAACTGGAAGGTAGGAGAAACATAAAACAATATGCAGATGACTGCAAAGAAACATACTCCGAAACCGAAGATAGGACTAACTAATTTATGTGCTTGGATGTTTGTGAACAAAGACCATTATGCTGCCAATTGAGACTACAGGCTAGCAATACTATTTTTTCTGTATGTAATTTGTAATAACATCTCACGTAATGAAGCTTGTCATTTCTTGCTATATTTAATTAGCAGGATGAAGCCGGGCGGTATGTGGTGTGTAAGTCAACCGCTTGGATTCGTCGAGTATGGCCGCACTGTCCTCTTCTGAGACAACTAGGAATTCCTTACCCCCTTACAACCATGGCTTCGGAGTTCTAATAATCTTGCATGCGCCCTACTAGTTTCGAAATACATATAAATCTCAACCATAACTAATGTAAGAGCCATAGCATGCGGGCTTAACAGCCAATTTTTTGATAACCTTACTTTTGAACCCCTTCAGAGTACCACATAGCTGACTTTTTTTACTTTGGAATCTTAAGGGGCTGTTTATTGACAACCTAACTAATAAGATGAAGCTTGAAACTTAAAGTTTTTGCCATTTCATGTCGTGAAAGAAAATTCCAATAAAGAACTATCTCAAACCAGAAATTTGGATGACTAATTTTCATGAAAGACACTTCTTATTGTGTATACTGAATCCTCCTTAAACTTGATCCAGGAGATGACTGTATATCTATTGTCAGCAATTCTTCAAACATACGAATAAGAAAGATTGCCTGCGGTCCAGGTCATGGGATAAGGTAGAGAGAGCTTTTACCTTCTGCTATGTAGAACCATGTACATGTGTATGTAGCATTAAGAACTAAATATGGTACATGTTTTGTTAGTATTGGAAGCTTAGGAAAATCAAACTCATTGGATCAAGTGCATGATGTAACTGTAGTTGGAGCATTTCTGTCCAACACTGAAAACGGGGTCAGGATCAAAACATGGCAGGTAGCGCTTCCCCCTGTGTGTGTATGCGCGTGTGCTTGCATGCATAAATTGAGTGCAAATCCCTCATCCATCTTCTTTGGTTGGCTATGAATTATCTGCGAGTTCTTTGCTGAATCATATAAATTTTCCGCTGATGTCTTTTTCTTTTTTTTCTCTTTTGTTCGTGCCTTCATCAGGGAGGTAGCGGTTTTGTGAGCAATATCACTTTTCAGGATGTGTGGATGGAAAATGTCTCAAATCCAATAATTATAGATCAGTACTACTGTGATTCACCATTCCTATGTCCTAACCAGGTACATTATCTACCCTGAGTTTCAGTTTAAGTATAATCTTCAAGAAAAATAACATGCTAGATAAATAATATGCTAGACAAATTTGAGTATCCTCCCCTCTATTTTACTAGAGCTGCAAATTGCAGTCTGATTCTATCTGGTCTAACCAACTCGTGATGAGAGCCTCTACCTTGTGTGTGGAGGCCTGGAGCTCAATATAGCTATTTATTTCTTGAGAGTAAACCCTTAACTCGGAATAATGAAGGGTATGATGGCTTTATGCCTGAAAAAGTCGTTTTTGGATAGCTTAGATTAAAAACCTTCATTCAGCGGCAATGCTCTAAACTATTTACTGGAACGTCTTTGCTTTCCACCTCATTCGGCAGAATGCTCGCACCCCTTTTAGCCTTGTGTCTTTGCTTTACTACTATGCAGTTCTCATCAAGAAAACTGTCGGACTAGGATGATGTAATTAGCAATCTAACTTCGACTTTTGAATGGAAGTGCAGACTTTGGCTGTCAGTGTTAATAATATACACTTCAAGAAAATCAAAGGAACTTCAGCCACAGAGGAAGCAATAACCTTTGCCTGCAGTGACACCTCCCCTTGTGAAAGCTTATATCTGGAAGATATCCACCTTGTACCCTCATATTCTGTGGGGGTTACTGAGTCGTTCTGTTGGCAAGCCAGAGGCTCGAGCTCCGGTCTTGTATATCCCCCTCCTTGCTTCTCATCTGGTGAAAGCTTTATCGAGCAGAAAATTTTTGCTAGCTCTGCACTTGCATCCTTTTAAAGATGATTACGTTTTCTCTATGCGTAAAAGCTGTGGCAGCGTAGCACATTTTTTGGAGCTGTTCTTTGGGATGTGTAGAGTGGCATTGCAATGGCAAATGTACGTAGCGGTCTACAGATCATTGCAAGAAGAAGTGCTCGAAAAAATGACGATGGCCAGTTCCAAGCTCTCCATGCTGTGTTTGTTATTGCTTTTCATAATTCAAAATTTGTGTGTGTGTGTGTGTGTGTATATCTGATCAAACAAATTTAGGGGTAAAGTTACCTGTAATTAATTATGTTCTTCTACGGATGCCTACGTGCATTCTTGTTCTGTTCTGCGAATAACATTGTCACAGGTATTGCCCTTGTACATTTTTGGTGGGACGGAAGAAGTACCTTTCAAAGAAACATCGGAACTCTTTGCATGAGTTGATGAGAGATTACACTGCACAGAAAATACTTGCGATTTCTGTGTTGTATCTGTATCCGAGTGGAACTAGGATCCTCTTTGTAATAGAAAAGTATCGCTATATGCATCAATAGGATGCTGGAAGTTAGTAGCTCGGCGTCTCTCCAAAATAATCAATCTCTCATGCTTACCATTAAAATAATAAAAACTTGCCAACAAAAGTGATTTGTCAAAAAGCAAGAAGAAATGAATGTCTAAGAGATCAAGCCAATACTAAACTTTGTGTATGTATTTCCTATAACAAAAACTCCGCTGCTTAGTGCCATCCGCAATCGTCAGCTCTCTAACTGCACATATGTTCTTTCCAATGATGATAAAACTTCCTCTGCAATGCTTAAAAAAGATCCTAGTTAACTTGCTACGTCACCAGCATCAAATGTACCGTCTCAGCAGCTTGAGCGCAAGGATTTTTTGACTAGGTTATGCTTAAATGGTTGATTAAGACTTCAGAGCCCAATGAGCTAGAGTACACCGAGTTTCGGGCACCCAGTAGCAAGAGGCAAGTCCAAGTTCTCTACAGTCCTGAATGTTCTCGAGGTCATCTTGTCGACGTAAATAGTACCCTCTAGATGATCACATTCATGTTGTAAGATACGGGCCTGCCAGCCTGAAGCATTAACTTTGATGGGTTGACCATCACAATCCAAACCTGTAACCTCTACATCTAGGTGTCGTTCCACCACTGCTCTGAAGCCATCAACACTGCAAAAAACAGCACCAAGAGGAACTTATCAGCAATGTCAGATGATTTGCATGTGTAAATTCTATATTCATAAAATTTCCCCTGCTATTCGATTACATAAACGAGAACTAAATCAATCAAAGTTAGCTCATCTATCTTAACAAAAAATTGGTTACAATTATGCAGGTAAAGTAACTCGTGAAAATGCCAAAAGGGGGCGCAACCTGATGGCATGCGACGCATACGACCTCAACGATCTATATGCTCTACAAGCTCTCCAAAACTGAGACAAGCCTTCTCCAGAGTCAACCCTGATAGCCCTGCCCTCCTCCTACACACCTTAAACGTGGACCAACTCCTCAACAAATCAACCACCAAAGCAGGCATTGCCCAGTGTATTCTTAAGAGGCTAAAAACATACCCCACAATTACTCAAGCAGCAATTAACATACATCTTACCATATTAGAACAGCACTTAACATTGCTTCCCATGTGAAAAGCAGACGTTAAGGGGGGCTGTATTTAGCTGACACAGTTCCTAGGTAAAGTATTAATGTCTCTAGCTGCTAATAAATGACAATAGGACTTGACCAAGGAAGGCCCTTGGAACACCCTGCCAGATTATCCTATCCACCCTACCATGAGCAACCTGAAAGGAGTAAAGTCCTGTTAGAAGGCCCAAAATGGCCCCAATACTCGATCTTTGAAAGAGTTTCTATAGGCCAGATTCAATAGTTTTCACCAAGCACAAAACATCAGCCACCAACTATTAGTTTTGCAGGCAATTGACAAAAAGATGAAACATCAGCCACAACTAAAGATAGTTGTCTAATAGCACAAACAAAGATATAATATTAAGTGATATACAAATGGTCATCTTACGGACCTCGGATATAATTGTATTAACTTCACCGTAAAAAGATCAAACGTTAACCTCGTCTGACAATCTAAAGGTTGGAAATACAAACATTCACTGGAATATAGGGAACTGAGTTATAGTCTTAGTTGATTGCATTGCATCTTACCTCAAGCAACCTTCAAAAAACAATGCAGTTTTGTTGCCCTTCTTTTTAAGCTTTGGATTCAGAATCACCTACGTTGCATTCATCACTGATGTTAGCACAATTCATCTTAATTTCATTAATGTGGGAAGCAAATCCATTTGATGTTCACATACCAAAAGATCAAAAGGACGTCGGTCCTGTGCTTTAGTCTCTTCCTTTGGTGCATAACCAATATACTCATTTGTATCTTCCAAAACAATTATCTGTCAGAAACAACGGCCAACTTGTCATAAAAAGTGGCCTTTCCACATTTTCAGCATAACTGCGAATTACGATCCTATTCCCAGACCTAACAAGGGAAGAATTTGAGTTTCAGCTATCGCCAAATGTCTCAATTCACTTAAGTCTACCTCACGGAAGTACTCTGATATCCAAGGATGCTTGTGACGGGTTTTAGCAACAGTTTAATGACGAAGCAGCATTTTTGTGCTAAAATTTGCACTCCATCGAATGTAAACCTATTAAGTATAGCATTCTCATCCGACAACAAAAAACCTTCGACAATATCCTGTAAATCGCTAAAAGGTGAACTAATGACAAAATATCAACCTTCTTAACTGACGAAATGCGGCGTGAACTTTTCCCTAAAAGTAACTTGCTTTCAGTGCAGCATTTCTCTTAAAGACCTTTTCGAACTTTGTTACTAACGATTCGGTACAGCATGCTCATTCTCATTCAGGGATTAACCATGGCATTTGCAAGCCAAAGACAGCATTAGTGTCAAATATTAAACGTTTAGCGACGGATGAAGCGTCTGCCAAAACTAACCTTCAATGGGATGCCAATTTGCGGAGCAGCCAGACCAACCCCAGGCGCCTTTCTCATGACCTTCACCATATCGTCCACAATTTTCCGGATCCTGTCCGACCCGATTTCTTCAGGAGCCACATCTCGGGCCGGCTCGTGAAGAACCGGGTCGCCCGCTTTCACGATCTCCGGCAACTCCTCCTCCTTCTTTCCAATTCCCAGAAACCAACCCGCCCGGGCCCTCGAAGAATGACCGTAACTTCTTCGGGTTATCAATTCAGGTGTCAATCCGGGTCTCGGGTAACAGCTCGTGGGGCTGAAAATGGGCTTTCGGGTTAGGCCGAATCGAGCAGCTGGGTATGCCCGAAATGGGCTGTGCTTGACGGAATTGAAGCAGTTTTGGGCTACGGTTGGCTGGATTGGAAGTAGACGGTGGGTGAATCGTTGAATGCACTCCATTGCCTACTATCACTTGAGCTCTGCTCATGTTCAGATGAATATAATTATTTCGTCCAGAACGACGGAATAATTACGAGACTGCCATTGACATATTGGGCTCGGCATTGGGCCCGTCATCGGAGCATCTCTTTTGGTTTGCTGGATTAATGGTAAGTTGGACTCGTCTTCCAAGTTCCAAGTACTACAGCACAGAGATGATTGGGCTGGTCCATACATAAGATTTTTGGGTTGGTCCATAAACAGATTTTTAAGGTCCATCGTCCGTATATATCTCGAGGGAGACGAACTACTTCATGCAGATGCAGCTCGTTCAACCGATAAAGTGACAGTATCATATTATAGACCTAAGAATTCATAGCGAAATGACTTTTTCCCAGGTTCATATCGCTTTTGACAAGTCAAAATAGGAAATAAAGATTAAAATTGTGGTCAGTTGGACATTCTCTCTCTTTTGACTCTCTTTTTTTCATTTTATTTTGTTAAAAATACAAATGCACTATAGTTTAGGTCTCGGAACCATGTTACTATTGATAGATACGATTCTCCCTCTTACTGGTTCTATAATCCCCTATTTGCACGGCTGTTTTTCCGATGAACAAGGTCTTTTCATCCAATTAGTGGTGATGTACGTCTCGAAATCGAATTCAATACGTTCGGAAATGATAATCCGACTCTAAAATTGAATTAGTCCACATTAAACTGACTTCTAACAACACTTCAAATGTCAGCTTCTAAATTTTTATCCATCATCAATCAATTTACAATATTTTAGACTTTTAGTTCAAAAAAATGAAATTATCAATTCCTGGGTATGCCTTGCCATACCTGCGATCAAGGTCACCGGTATGGTCAGACAACCTGTCATCTGATAATCATTAATTGCCTAACATGTGGAAGGTGCCCTCTCCTTTTTCAATTTTCTCCTCAAGAACATGTGCATTGACTGTACCTAATAATCTGCCATTTCTAGGTACTAGTAGTATGTAATTAGGTCTAGATTCTTGGAGAAAAATCAACCTGATACTTCACAGTCACAACTCCACACAAAGGGTCATTCGATTTACATGAGGTTACTTGTACTTTCATGAGTTGGCATCTGCAAGACATTGCTCGGCTCATTATCTTATGGCTCAAGTAACAAGTCATTTGCTGCAGACATAACTTTCCGTCCAAATCCATATCTTTTAAGCCTTACGCTTTGACCTTGATTAAGTGATTAGTTTAGGCAACTTCCTTAAGATTTCTACACACTTTCCAAGTCTTCAAAGTCGGCCACCTTGTCATTTTTGTGACTTGGGCAGCCTTGACTTTGCTAGCAAAGTTAGTTTCCACTATGGAAACAGGACATTCTTATCCTCTTCACAAGAATTCACAAGAATGCATACAAATCACGGTGTAACTAAGGTGTTAAAGTAGATAACCGGAGCAGTGATTAGTTTCACTGGTTGAAAAAGCGCCTTCTAAATCTGCTAATGCATACTTCGATCTTACCGAAGTCATGAAGGTTGCGCTTTGTCTACTCTGCACCTATCAATTAGCACAAGAAAAAGAAAAAAAAAAAGGTGGACAAACTCCCTTATTGTTATGCAGTAACACTTTTTTACAAAAGGAATACTAGCAGTTTTTTACATTTCCCCAAGGACAATGAGGGTGGCCTAAGAATATGCGAAGATTATTATTCAATAATGAAATACAGGAGGTGCCCCACAATCAAAATTGAACGAGAGATTGCGTTCCCCACAAATTATAGAGAGGGCACATGGAGTTCGAGCTATAAATAACAGAGAGCACAGCTTCATATTGCCATTCAGTAAAAGCAAAGCCATAATGAAGAGCTCTAGATCACCTCTTTACTACAGCAGCAACAAGGTTTTGGAAGAAGTAAAGGTAGGAGAAAATGCCAATACTTCTTATAGAGAGAACACTGCTGCTGTTGCCACGGTGAAGAAAGTGGGCATGGCCGGACAAAAGAGGCAACCCCTCGAGGGCAAGCCATCCGAAGACATAGACGAAAGCGCCGAAGCCTTCATCAGGAAATTCAGGCAACAACTGGTGATTCAGAGGCTCGAGTCGATCGAGAACTACGAGAGAAACAAGAAGCGTGGATACCAAACATTCTTGTGCTGCGTTCTCAACATAGGCATGTTTTGCTACAATTTGTTTATGTTGTCACGCAATGGAATGGATGGTAAGTGTTAGATCTTGGTAGTCAAGATATAGCATAAACTTTGTGTTGGTTTGAGACTTCTATTTGCTTACGATCATTTTTGTGCTAAATATTTCGATGCAATGGTTTTTGCGCGTGTTACAACCGATAGACTGAATTTGACGAGTTCAAGAAAAATTAGATAATATATGGTCAAGTTTTTACAAGTCTCCGTTGTCTAAGTGTCTAATCAGAATCATTATAGTAAAAATTCTCAGTTTCTTAGTTGTTAGAAAAGAATGACGGTATTCCATTGTGAACAAGATTTTGACACATAATTGGCTTTCAGAATATGCTATTCTACTGATAAAGCGAATTGGCCAATTGAGTGTTAGTGTAGTTTCGGTGTTATAAATCTGACGAGCAGCATTGAATATGCTTCTAAAAAATGAGGAAAAAAAAATGCAAAAAGAGGAGGAGTGGACAGAGATGAATCCCAACTAACGATTATCAATCGATTTCCTGAAGTTTCTAAATCCGAAAGTATGCCACCAACGTTTGTGATCATTTGTTTTTTGCTAAATGGACACATACGGGCAAAGTCAGAATTAAAATAAAAGGTGAGAAAATTTCAATTAGGCTGCAAATTTGGGCTGAGCTTTGTTCTTAACCTATCTTGGGCGCACTCATGGACCTACTGGGGGTTCCGTTTTGCGTGACACGTCACTATAATCAACGGTCACTTTTTTAACGCTTCCAACCAGTAAGATGACAAATTACAACCAAGATTATTTTTTGCACGACCCATGGTTGCTAGCGTAACGTACTCAGCGCACCCAACTTACGCCAACGCAAATAACGGCGAGATCGACACCTTCTTCTTGAAGAGGGTCGACCACCTTCCTCTTGGGGGTGTCGGTCACCTTCCCGTTCAAGGGGTTGGCCGCCTTCCCTTTTAGAGGGATCGGCCTCGTTTACCACATGCCCACACCGTTCCTTTTGCATTCGGCCAAACACCATATTGTCCACCATCGAGCGCGCCGACTCCGCTACAGCCGTCGCCCGCACGCCATTTCCATGTCATGTGCCCCCGGCACTTCACACACTTCGCCTCGCCTGGTGCCATTTCCATGTCATGTGCCCTCGGCACTTCACACACTCCGCCGTGCCCATGCGCTGCGCTACTGACACAGTCGCACCTCCTGGCTCTTCGTCACACTACTGTGCCCCCGACACCATACACACTTAGCCGAGCTCATGCGCCAAGCTGCTGATACAGTCTTCCCCCTCTGGATCTATCACACTACCATGTTGCCGGCACCTCACTCACTCCGCCGCGTCCATGTGCCGCTGATACAGCCGCGCCACTGGTTCTCTATTACACTACCGTGCCTTTGGCACTTCAAATAGTCCGCTGCTCCCATGCACCGCGCCGCTGATACAGTCGCGCCCCGCAGCACTCTGTCACACTACCACGCCCCCGTGTTGGTCTGTTCTTTCACCACATCACGTGCACCTTGTCTTTGTCGTGGAACATATATCGACTCACACCCCAGAGTGTGCAACATCCCGCGGGGATAGGCGACTCCTCCGGGACACTATTTCGGCCAGGGAGCTCCAAGTGCTCCGGTATGAAGACTCCCCTTCCGCCAGGTAAATGGCTCTTCCGGGATGCTACTTCGGCCCTTCGGGTAGGCGACTACTCCGGGACACTACCTTGGCGTGCTCCGAGTGCTCCGACACAAGGACTCACCTGCGGGGATAGGTGACTCCTCCGGACACTATCTCCACCAGGGAGCTTTAACTCCCCTTCCTTCAGTTAGACGGCTCCTCCGGGATGCTACCTCGGCCCGTCGTGTAGGCGACTCCTCTGGGACACATCCTTGGCGCGCTCTGAGTGCTCCAGCACAAGGACCCACCCATAGGGATAAGCGACTCCTTCGGAACATTATCTCTGCCAGGGAGCTTCAACTCCTCTTTTGCCAGGTAGATGGCTCCTCCGGGATGCTACCTCGGCCCGTCGGGTCGAAAACTCCTCCGGGACACTGCCTTGGCATGCTCAGAGTGTTCCGGCACAAGGACCCGCGGGGATAGGCAACTCCTTTGGGACACTATCTCCTCTAGGATGTTTGCATGACTAGCCTACGTGCTCTAGCATTAGGGGGTTTCATCGGCACCCCTAGGGACTATGACCCCTGGGTCACTCCAAGAAGGGAGTAGGTCCCAAAGGGCATTGTTCCTAGCTCGCCTGGCAGTTAGGTGTCGGGGCTTCCTATCGCTGCAGGCCTATAAGACTCTGCAAGGGCTTTGGACTGGGCTAGATCAAGGGGGCTCTCTGGCCACACCGGCGCTGTGTGAGCCATTCTTTCCAGACAGACAGAGCGATGTTGCGAGGAGCAGGTCAGGTGAATATGCGATTCGACAGTCCATGGAACACCGACACCTGTGGACCCCTCGGTGACATGTCACTCTTGGGGAGCGCCATGTGTCAATTAATGACATCATCATCTCAACCTCTATAAATAGGGATCTTGAGAATTTATTTGGGACTTTTTTTAACATTTTCTCACTCTAGAATTTTAGAGAAAGAAACATATAGGACCTTGACTCTGGACCTTAGCATCTGACTGTCATTGTCGTTGTGTATTCACCTAGCGCCATCGCCTTTACAGCACTGTCACCCTCAGGCTCTATCTGGGAAGGTCTTGGTCTCTGCCTTTGCTCCATCCTTATCGTGTCCTACATCACTATACTTGGCATTTGATTCGGACTGCATTCTTTGTGGCACCTCCACATCGACTGCGAACCCACTAGCCTTGGCATCAAGCTTTATGGGTTTAATCGACCCAACTAAAAAAAAATTGAGTTTTTACCTGACCCAACTCATCTAGGGTTGCGACTTTGGGTTGAGCTTTATGGTTTTAACCAACCCAACGCAAAAAATTTATATTTTTGCCCAACCCAACCCACCTAAGAATAAAGTGGGTTAGAATGGGCTAAGCTTATATAATACTAGTGGGTTATTTGGGTTAGGTTTTTAAAACTCATTTGGTCAAAAGTCACATTTTTTAACCACCACCACCATCATCGGCGGCAGGCCTCTATCGCGGCTGGCCATCGCCGACTGCCGGCTAGCCATCGTTGTCCACCGACTATGTCTGCCATTGCCGTTCCACCGCAGCCGGCCGTCGCTGAACACCACCACTGTCGGCCGTCACTAACCTCGGACCACGGCCAGTTACTAGCCACCGCCACCAACACTGACTGCCGCCAGCCACCACTTTCGATGCTTTGTCGCCGGTAGCTACAACCCTAGCGGCAGCCGCCATTGCCTGCGACCACCATTCTACTTTTTGTTTATATATAAAACATATTTATTCTATTTTGATTGACCCATTAAAAACCCCTCTAACCCATCCCAAGTCAACCCAATTTATTTAATCTTTCTTGAGTTAAAGCTCGATGGGCTTTTTTAGCATATCTATTTTTTGGGTTGGGTAAAAAATCAGCCCAACCCATTCAAGTTACATTGTTAAACCCACCTAATTATAAAATGGGCTGAGCTTATGTAACAGCGGGTTGTTTGGGTTAGGTTCTAAAACCCATTTGATAAAAACTTATACTATTTTTTAACAACAACCACCAGCCATTACTGTCTGCAGGCAACAGGCAACGCCGACTTCAGCAGCCGCCTCCAGCAGCCGCTGCTGGCAATTTTTCAGATTGGTTGAAAATGTTTTCCTCACCAGTGTGAAAAATTGCTTTAAAATCAGCGTGGGCTACACCTCTTAACACACTAAAATCACTATTCTCTTCCGAGAGGTTATTATTTTAGACTTAACAAAAATCTCTTATGTTTCGCATCAAGTTGAGAAGCTCAACTTTCATAGACAGTCCACATGTATGCCAGTGCCCAGAAAGCTAGTCAGTTATATGTTGATATGGGAAAAGGTTTAATCTTCTTGACCCTCCTAAGGAGAAGCACAATATAAATATAAATGGATCTAAAGAGCTTAACTTTGGAGTAGGATCGGCTACTCAAAGTTTAGTCAATGACACTTTAGAAAAACATTTGTTCCTATGATTGCAACTGATGAACGAGATTCAAGAAGATTGAAAATCTAAGAATAACACATAACTTCGTCTATCATATCATGTTATTCTTAAGACCATTATATGGAAGAGCTTCTTTAAGTTTCTAAATTTTGTAATTACTACTCCATAATAGTATAAAGTATAGTTGTTATAGTTATATATCTAATCGTCAGTAAAATAGGCGAAATACACAAAGACAACTTCAGTATAAGTGCACACGAGACTCAACCATGCCATGCCAGGGTCTAGCCAAGGTAGAAAAAGCTTACAACTATTGCCCCACCCCCTTAGACATCAACACACTACCTAGGCTTTCCCGATGACTCTTAAGCTATACAAGAAGCAGTGAAACACCACAGACTAACGTTAAGCTAAGCCAAAATCTGACAAAGAATCCTGGTCCAAGATGTAGACAGGATCATCAGGATTTTTGAGGGCTAACACCCCTGCAACCAGATCGATCATCAGAGACACTTCAACCTCCATTACCAAGAGAATTTAGCATAGGCCTAGGCTCGACAGAATAGGAACACAACCACACCACCTCGGTCGCAAACCAGTTCATCCCACATTTCCACAGGCTAATCTCCAGCCTAGAAACAACATACCAAGCATTTAAACAGCCAAACAGCAAAACATAGCCAAAGAAGGATACATACCGTCCGACATTACTTAGAAATCGATTTGAAAAGAGTCTATAAGTTGAAAGGTACTTTTACAATATACTTGATAATAATGTTAGAATGTGCTAGACTCCATGCGTATGTAGGAGCACGAGTTTTGGCGCTCATATTTTGTATTTCGGAAAAATTAGTTTTACTGAAAAAGTGTGATTTATTATTTAAATTAAAAAAAAATTAGTTTTACTGAAAAAGTGTGATTTATTATTTAAATTCAAAGTTTGATTTATTTTAAATAAATTTCAGAGAGTTATTTTTTTAACTTTTGCAGCTGTTTTTTTTTTCTCCGACATGTGTCTGTCCAGAGACATCCTTTCAGGTTTTTTAAGTATAGGGTTTTTCTATTCTTCTAAAACACTTGCTTCCAATCTTATAGAACCTTTTCCTTTCTGTAAAGTTTCTATAGCAAAAAACGTGCATTATTTTGAAGAGAATTCCAAGGGAAAATTTTGAATTGGCTGCTTGCAGATTCCCATCGAGACACTGTTATTTCTTCGAGGGTTGTTTGTCTTTAATCCATCGGCAAACTCGTTTTAAAGTGAGGATAAAAAAGCCTTAAAGAAAGATTATGCGCCTCAAAGTTTTTGTTTGTGATTTCGATTTCATTAAATTTTCAACACACTCTCTTCGAGCACTAACACAAGCACATGCACATATTCATCCACAAAAAAAAAAAAAAACACCAAAGAGACACACATACACCAAGATTAACTTGGGAAGGTATCCCAAATTTGAGAGCCGATAGCACCGGGGGAGAAGGGGAGTAAAACCGATGCCATCGACTCATCGAGGGAGGTGGACAACCAAAAACAAAGGGTGTGGACAATTTCAATGAAAAAAAAGGGGTGTGAATTTAATCCCTTATTGCACAAAAGACCATAATGAACAACCACTTATTGCACAAAAGATCATTATGAACAACCACTTGAATTTAATCCTCTCGGGTGCTGCAACAATCCTAAACAACACCCTTGGCTGTGTACTATAATGCTCTCATATTTGAGAGAACTAACTGTATGTTGAACCAAAATAGCACACGGCTAGCAAAGTATTTCGAATCTCAAATGTTCCCAAAAGCCACATTTGTGACTGCACTCTCAAACCTACTAGCATTAGCAACAACCCCTATTGAGTCCATCACATCACAGCTTCCTTTCTCCTTTATGGCTTTTCTTCTCTTCCGTCGTCATGTCCAACTTGCTTCTAGCCCTTTTTAACCCACTACTCTTTCCGACCTAACACAGCCAAACCCAAGGACATCACTGTCTCGTCTGGTTCTCTCCTATGATGTGAGTTCGAGATCATCCACGTGAATATGCATTAACTTGTTTATGTCACACATAAAAGGACGAGCTAGTTTGGACCGTCAATTTCTTTGGGAAGAAAGCCCCACCAAACATTTGAAGGAGCTCTGGTTCAAACTTTGTATTTGAACCGAGGCGCACCTAATGCATGAACGGGGCGAGGGAGGGGAGGGGTGGGGGGAGGCCTCACGCCGCGGCTGCCCAAATTTTGGGATTTTTTAGTTAAAGAATAGTGAAAATTTATATTTAAATAATTATGAAAATGTCATTATATTGTAACTTTAATGTATGGGTATTTTTTATTGTGCTTTTAACTTTGTATGCCACCGACCGCCATAATATTTTTCATTATCTTTTCCTTGCTCCATCGTCATTTTTTCAAATTCTAAATTTCAAATCTACAGATCACAAAGAAACACGAATCGATTAATGCTAACTTTTTTTTTATTTAAATTCTTACAGTATTTTAACTGATACATACACTTTTGTCTTCGTATTAATTATCACATTAGTAATATGTATTTATATGCAAGAGTTAAGCTTTTTTTATGTAAGATTAATAATTTATTGTTAATTAACCTTACCAAGTTAAGTGAATCAATATATGATAAAATTATATAATTAAATAAATTATATTTTATGTGAATTTGAATCTTTCGAAAATTTTCATACTATCCGTCAATGTTTTTATCACTTATTGTCCCCCCAACCGGTTGAGACTTTGTTCTTTCAGTGTGAGTGAAAACTCACACGTACGTGACAGGAAAAAAATTATAACATTTTATAAAATTTAATCTTTGAATGGAATAGTAATTAAACACGCAAAAAGTTGGTAATTGAAATGAAAGGAACCGATTATTTTATCGACCCTTATATATCAAGATACTAGTGAGAAAGTCACTGCACGCACTATGACTCAAGATAATGTTAAATAAATAATATCTCTCCTTGTTTCAAAATAAACACTAAAAGTTCAGATATAAGAAGAAATTTGAACGAGTATACACGTACCAATCTCGGATTGATTGTGCCCGAGACGAGTCTTCTACACAATTTGCTACCAAAATGGCCTTCTTCCTATTGGGACCACTACCACTAGCAGACTGTTTTATTACAACAAGCTGAAGCAAAAACTAAGAAGAACAGCGGAGCCACTGATGCGACTCCATTGACACATTACTAATCTGCAACTTAGAGGATGATGCTGCTTTCACTTTCAGGGCCGGACGACCGGAATCTTCTGTTGCTGGATCATCTGGAGATTGACCCTCGAGCACGACCGAACCATCTCTCCGGCCAGTGGGATAACCGGCAGGTTATCGCAGTTGCATATCTCGATCATGAACCCGTCCGGATCATGGAAGAACAGCTGATCCACGTAAACTCCTCCTTCTTCAACCCGCTGCCTCACGTAATGGATGCCCATGTCCTTCAGCTTCTTCTCCACTGCTCCCATGCTCTCGCACTGCAGTTCATGCCCAACAAAATCAATTAACACCACGATCGGCTAAGCCTTGTTCAATTCGGCCACCCCGGGAGCAACTTCAAGGCTATACATATTATGGGGAAACTTTTGATTATGTATATACGTAACTTTCAAACACACACCATTAAGCATAGTGATTCAACTGCTAGAATTCTCCAGTTAATATCATAAACCCAAAAATAAGATAAACATTATTGCAACAAGTAGCGCCAAAGTGTCATTCTGGACGCTAGGATTAGTGCAAAAAAAGAAGGGGCGAAAAAAAGGGGAAAGAGTTGCTTTCAATGACAGGTCACGAATTTGACTTATATAGGGTTCTAGGCAATACTGTCTTCCACAGCAAAGCAAAGTTGCAGTTGGCTTTCTCAAGGAGGAAGTTTTTTTTCTTTCAAAATCAATATTTTCCAAAATATACAAACGTAATCACAAACTTCTTTACTCTGTCTTTCTGCACATGTTGCTAAGGGTACAAGTATGACAATTTTTTTTTTCTAATCGCACGCTTGGCAACCAGAAGATTTGGGCCAAAAGAGTGACAAAATAAAGATTAGAACTTGATATGCAGAATAATCTGTGTTAAAAAAATACTAGGCTCACGGTAGAGTTGAATACAAATTTAGAAAGCGTAACACTACTAGTTTCAATTTTGTTAAATTTGAAGGCCTATTGTGATCATGTCAATAAAAGAAAAACCGTCTTGAGGGTCACATCAACTACTAATACTTATTGGTTTTAGCAATCAAAATTAAAGCTCTAAGCTCCTATAAGGCTGTAACCCGCCCGGCACATCTAGGAGGAGAAGTGCAATCTAATTGTTGAAAAAGACACACGTATTGGCTTATTATTACTCGCCATTCGCATTTCCTCTTGCCGTCACATAATCTAAGGCTTACGCAACAACAATACACTAGTAGAAAAATGTCACATTTGTCAGCCCAAAAGCAGTACAAACTGGGACTGATCATACGATTAAGCAGCTTCTATAAAAAGCCATGTAATCTATCAGCACAAAAGCTAAACTACCTGGAAGGAGATATGATTGTCCTTGGGGTTGATCTCATCTTTCTTGTTCATGTGTTCCGGGTCTTCTGATTGCAGCAGATGTATACCAATTCCATAGCTAAACAGCCTGGTAAAATATTAGACAAAGAACAGATCACACTATCAACAACCCTTCACTAACATCACCAACAACAACAAGATCATCCCTAGCAAATCGTTTGTTAAGAGTTCCTCCTAATTCAACAACGTTAACACGTACCATGCACCATTAAAGTCAAACGAGCCAGGCCTCCTCACGGGGACAAAGCCAAGGACATTCACGTAGAAATCAATGGACTCCTCAACGGACTTGCACACGAGTGAGATGTGGTTCAGAGATGTCAGGTGCAAGGGGTTTCCCGTGTTGTCCTTCATTCTTCTCCAATTCAAGAAACTAGCAAGAGGGCAAAGAGTGGCGCTCGATCACAAGAAAACAATGGAATGAAGTGGGTGTTTGACGAGTTGTTTACCCACAAGATGATCGGATCAGAGACCAGAGGAGAAGGGAGACTGAAAATATGGAACGGAACAGTCCTATCTATGTGCTACGTGTGATCCAGAGAGAGAACAGGGGAGAGAGAGTCGCTAGCGCTTACATGTGACTTGAAGGTTTTCTTAGTATAGTTTTTATACAGGAGGCCTAGAGGCTTTCATGCTTGCCACGTGGATCAAACGTGTCGTATGTGGGATGTCCGTGACACGTAGGTTCCACGTTGCTGACTGGATCAGCCTTTGCCGCCATTTAAATACTGGGTTCCTGACACGTCAGCACTGTGCCATTTTGTGCGCACGTATCATGAATGTTACTGTATGTTTTTGCACATGCATCGCTTGTGTCGCAAACCCCAGTAGACATTAACCTTATAGGAGAACACACTTCCAAGAGCGGTGAGGCACGCCCGTGCCTTTTATAATGAGAGGTTTTTAATTTGATCAATTTATTCGGGAGCCATCCATTTAAATGCAATGTCTCTTTATTTTTCTATATTACTTCAAGGTTGTAATAGTTTTATTAGTTAGTGATATTCACTTGTCAAAAAAACTAAATAAAAAAAATATTTATCTTTTTTTTTTTGTGTTTAGGCAGATGGTATCATAATATATAGCTTACTGTTTATTGAAAACTTTTTACTTTTATCGGGTACCATTTTGGGCTTAACTATAGTTAAGCATGAGGTCATTGTAGCAGTCATTCAAAGTGCCATTTTTTTTATTTATTTAGATAACTTATACGAAATCGTGTCATTGAAGAAATGAATTGGTCATTAGCAAATAATATTGTTTATAAGACATCTATGGCTTAACGTAAGGTAAATAATGGAGGGAATAAAAAGAATTGTTGCATTCTTGGGATGTGGATGTAGCACCTACTTTAGATAAGACGAAAATGCCAAAGATATTCAACCGGCCAATGTCATTGAAGGAATTCCACAAGGATAATCACTGCAATATAGTTTGAGATACTGATTAAGCAAATATGAGTCATTCACTCGAATTCTTGATTTAATTTTTGGTCTGAAACATAACTATCTTGCATCAACATGCTTCTTACAAGCAAAAGTATCATTCAAGTAATCTTTTTCACATATTTGGCATGTCTTTCAATCAATCACGCATTCATCTTTCTTGTTGTTTAATATATACGGGAAACAGATTCATGGAATACTTAGGTAGCATTTGACATAATATTTGTTTTCAATTTTTTTTCCAATTTTTTAAATTAGAGGAAAAAAACGCGTTTAGCAGACAGTTTTTTTTTTCCTTTAGTTTTGTAAATCAGTTTTTAAAATAAGGCTGTTTCAAAAAACTCTATTTTGGAGTTTTGAGTTTTGATTTTTATTTTGAAATTCAACCTTTAAACTTTGTTACAAGCAAAAAAATTAGCATCATATTAACAAAACCCCCTCACACAGAGCACCACCACCAGCACCAGCAGACACTTCCTTCCATCAGCCAAACCTTTACCATGTACCCACCATGGCCGCCATCCCTATCCCTATCCCCACCCTCACACACGCTCACACCACCACCAACAGTTATTCCATCGTCATCACCCTATCGCCATCGTGACCCATAAATCTATCCCGCCATTGACACCCCACACCTCCGACAACCACAGGTCTACCAGACCACCGCCAAACTCCCACCACTGCCACCCACAGATCTGTTCCAACACCGCCACCATATCGTCATCGCCACCCATGGATTTAGCCCCCCGTCGCCAACCCACGCCTTCGACAATGAATTAGACCTTAATCCACCATCTCCATCCCACTGTCATGGACAACCAATAGAACCTCAAGTCTCACAAACCACAATTTGAGTGGTGGTGTTGTGAATTGGATGGTGGTAGTGGTATTGACCGATAGTGGTGCTTCAGAGTTATGGAAAAGTGTCTGTTGGGGAGAAATGATATTATAAGGTTGGTGAAAAAAATTAAAAAAAAAATTGGTATAGAAAAAACTCAAAATAAAACTGGCAAATCAAACAATCATGTGTTTTTATATTAAAAAAATTTCACTAGTTTTTGGTTTTGTTTTTTCAGAAACTAAAAATTAAAACTGCAAATGACTTCAAGCAGACCCTTACTAACAGACCTTACTAACAGAGGACAATGGCAAGGAGGCTTTTTTGGTTGCCTACCTACTAATGATAGTCTTGAAGCAGAAATTCATAGAATACTAAAAGCTTTACAATTTATTAAAGACCAGCAGATACAAGAAGCCTTGGTGGAAACAGATTCATTGATCGCTCAACAACTTCTCACAGCCATAGACAAAGAAGCATTCCATCCCTTATCTACCATTTTGAATGACCGTCGCTTTTTACTCATTACGACAAGGTCGAAATACATGTAGTTAAAGAGGACAATTAATGTGCCGACATGCTAGTTAATATAGGAATTAATCAAGATGAAACTTTTGTTTATCACCAACCCCTATAGAGTTACAATCGCTGCGTCTTGCAGATGTAAATGGGGTGAAATACTCACGTACCTAAGTTTGTATCTTATTTTTCTTTTAATCAAAGAAAAAGAAAAATCTTTCTTGTTGTCGCTCTCATCGTCTTAAGTCTAAGAATATGCACAAAAAGGTAAAAAGATTACATAGTTCATTTTTTTTTTCGGGATAGTAACATGGTTCGGCTTAAAAAATAAGTTTGCAATGAATCACATAATGAGAGCACCCTTTCCTCTCGTGCCTTTCATTAAATTTCTTAAAAGCATTCTACCCCACTTCAGAAAAAAGTCATAATGGCCATCAAAGTAGTATGAAATTTAAATCTATCTCCTAATGTTTCCCTACTTTCTAATCCCCACCGTACATTTCTCTCCCCGTCTGTTCCTAAGTGCGTATAATCTTTTTCTCCTGATATTTTCTCGCCATCTTTGCTATTTTTTCTATCCCTCCTTCAATTTGCAGTATTATGTATTGTGATTTTTCTATCGTTCTGTATATATTGACGAAAGAAGAGTATAATTTTGTGCTTTTACATAACTGTGCCCCAAATCCAAAATGGATCTATAGACACAATGGATAATGAAGTAGAAGATAGAAAACTAGGAGGACGACATTGCTATTCATCCCTTAGTTAATCAGATGACTACATATCATTTATATGATCGAAGATAGGGTAAGATAAAAACCAACAACCTAATCGTAGATAATATAGCTACCAAATGACCACGTCTAATTGATTTCAAATGCTAAAATAATCCCATCATGTAATGGTTTGGCTGTTTGAGTAATTAATCCAGCCTCAGTTATGTTCAGTACTAAAAAGTCCTTCCAAGCCACTTTAATTTTAACTATGAATGGCCGCAAAAAGTTTACTCCAACTGAAAATCTCTATCTTCAGACTTTATTATACATTTTTCACACCCTTACTTGATGGTTACACGCTTTCTAAGGACAAAATATTAGTCTAAAAGATATATATATATATATATATATATATATATATATATATATATATATATATAGGGAGCTGATCCATTGATAGCGCTAGCAAAATGGAGTATTTGCTAGCGCGATCTGGGCCGTCCATCCTGAAAGATGGACGGTCCAGATCGCGCCTTTTTCAAAAACTGTCAGTCGTCCGCGACACTATGTCGCGGACGAATTTTTTTACCTTTTTGCCCCTCCACCCGTCCGCTACATTGTATCGCGGACGACTGACAGGCCCTGACGCATGTCAAAAAAAAGTAGTCCGCGACACAATATCGCGGACGACATTTTTTACCTTTTTGCCCCTCCATGCCGTCCGCGACATAGTATCGCGGACGAATGACAGGCCCACACATGTGTGGTATGACTTTTCTGTGTCATTAATGTGTCCGCAAGGGAGGGAAAAGAGAAGACTAGTCCGCTACATAATGTAGCGGACTAGTCTTCTCTTTTCCCTCCCTTTTCTCATTCTGACTTCTTCTTTTTCTCTCTCTTCTTACTTTGATCCTGATGAACAAATCTTCATGAAGTTCGTTGGCAACAGATTGCCATTGGTAAAAAAGACTCCAAAACGAGCACACTCAATTAACACATCCACCTGCAGGCTGGAACCATTCAAGAAATTGGCTGGCAACAGATTGCCATTTTGTTCTAGGGTCTTCAACCTCCTCCATTTCTATCACCCTTTATCAAAAACGAAAAGATTTAAAAAAAAAACTTAATTTCTCAAACCCATGACAACCAGATCAAAGCACATCATAACTATTTGAAGCGGCAAGATAGAAAGAGAAGGAAGAGTTTTCAAATGGTTGTGGCCTCGATTGCCACTCGCACGCTCACAAGGGAGAGAGAGAAGATGAGAGATGAGGGGGAAAGATCGTTGTGTCCTTGATCGCCGGACACGGGAGGTGCTGTCCAACTACCCCGAAGGAACCACCGTCTTGAAGGAGCTCATCCAGAAGAGAGAAGATGAGAGATGAGGGGGAAAGAGAAAATAAAAGTTGGTTGTCTTTTTTTCAGAGCTGACAACACAGATGTCTCTTTTCGAGAAAGTAAAATAGTCCGCTACATAATGTAGCGGACGGTATTTTTGTTAAAAAACGTCCGCTACATTATGTAGCGGACGAACATTAAAAAACGTAAAAGAAGATTTGGACCGTCCGCGATACAATGTAGCGGACGGGTGGAGGGGCAAAAAGGTAAAAAAATCCGTCCGCGGCATAGTGTCGCGGACGACTGACAGTTTTCGAAAAAGGCGCGATCTGGACCGTCCATCTTTCAGGATGGACGGCCCAGATCGCGCTAGCAAATACTCCATTTTGCTAGCGCTATCAATGGATCAGCTCCCATATATATATATATATATATATATATATATATATATATATAGTAGAGAAATAATCGTTCCCTAACATATAAATATCAAACATTTCTTTCTACTTTTCCGATCGTTTATCATTCTTTCTCACTCCTCTTTAATTCAACCATCTGTTTTTCGTTTTTTGATTCAAAAATTCATTTATAGTTTAGTTGTTCCATAACCAACTATCGTAATCAATACCCACCTGCAAGAGTTGTCAACTATTGAACTTTATAAATTTAAAATTTTCAAATAAAAGAGTCATAAAATAAAAGAATTCTAAATTATGTCATTTTTTTTTATTTAAAATTCTTCATTTAAAAAAACTCACTGTCAAATGCACGTAGCAAATTGAAGTAGTACAGCCATCGGTTGCAAGTATTTGCTTTTGATGAAAATCATTCCGAATTTTGCCCAAACTTAGACGAATCCACCTAGTGGTTCCATATCCGTTACTCTGCTGGAGTTCCATTCGATGTTGTTTCAATGTGTTGTGTACCATAACTTTATGTTATATGAGTGACGTACCATGTTCAGATTTGGCTTTCCTTTTAAATCATGAAAACTGATTAAAAAGTTTTGAACCTTAGAATAAAATCGATTTGCTGTTTCAGGTCCGACTAGGTATGACAAGCTTTATGCTTCTTATTGTTGGAAATTCTATAATAATTGGATCTTTAGATTCCAAAGTTTAAAGTGTAATGTCCCAAAAGAATCATTCAATTTCATTGATTAGTCGAAGAGATATAATATCCCAAACTTGAGCATTTAATACATAATTAAAAAGGGTCAGAATGTGTACTCCGATTGAATAAGGAATGAGAAAAAGTCAAAATATGTACTCCGACGGTCTTAAAAAATAAAAAGGCCAAGATTATATACGTGATCATGTCATATACTATGCAGCATTGTTCTAAAAAAAAGACAAAGTATGTATACATTCGCAAATGTGCGGTGCACCGTAGTATCCCGGTTCGCTGCCGTGACTTAAAGGCACTGCGTCGTTGCTAAGAGTCTTCGCCCTGAGCCCAAATTTTTTTTTCTTTTTGAGCGACATGCGTCTCTTAGATTTTATGACTGTAAAATGACATAACGTTTGCAATGCAATATAAAAGGTGTGGCGGTAAATAGATTTCTCACTTCATTTTCACATCCTCTCTCTCTCAAATTTTTGTGTAATGGATGGTATGCTACGATCATTATTTTTTCCGCTTGCTTTTATTTTAAAAAGTTAATTTGCTACTACCCTTACCAGATTAAAAAAATACAATAATGGTTCCTTCCATTTCTTGCGGCTTGCCTGACTCTACCTACTTTGGCCAAAAATTATATATGATCCGGTTTAAAATAATCAAAGACGTTGGAAAGGAAAAAGATACAAAAACAGCTTGCATGCATCAATCAAGACAACAAAAGTACGTCGTACTCCTATGATGATCCTAGTCACTAAACTCCTGTCTTGCTTGCACTTTGTTCTTAGTGTCTTCTGAAACTGTCTTTACCATCTATCTATAAATATTAATAAACCATTCTTCGACGAGTTTGATCAGCAAAGCAAGACGAATGATTTGCCAAGAAGAAATGATTTTTCCAAATAAGATTAAGATTCTCGGGCCTACTGGTACGAGTTCAGGATTGCCTCACTTGACATAGTTTAATTATACAGGGGAAGGACACTGATTGAAAGCGAGGCTTTGTTAACCCCTTAATTTAGATCAGTTCCCTTGTCAGCATGCACTAAAGTTTAGCACCGAAAAGGAGCACGAAATGCAGAAAATGACATGATTAGGTATCCATTACTTTAAAAGGAGTTCATTTTCATGCAATCCAGCTAGTACGTCTTCAAGCTCTTGGCGTCTTTCCCAGTTAAATAAGCCATTAAAATTTCATAAGCAGGTGCTTCAGGAAAAGCCTTTATGGCTAATTACAGCTATGTCCCTGAGGTTAGGGGTAATTACAGTCAAGGACACAAAGTTTCAAAATGTAACATTCCGTGACCAAAAGTGTTTCAAATGTATCACCCGTGTCCATCCGTCAGGGTTCCGTCCAAAAAGTGTACTTTTTTTTATGATGTCATCAATATGTATTTTCAAAATCACAATACTGCCCTTGTACTGCATATACTGAATATTTTTAAAAAAATTAAATTAAGATTTCAATATGCAAATTAGGGTTTTGAAACCCTAATTTGCAAATTAGGATTTTGTTGAAACCCTAATTTGCAAATTAAGGGTTTCAAAGCCCTAAAATTTCAAATTAGGGTTTCATTTGTTCAAATTAGGGTTTCATTTGTTCAAATTAAGGTTTTTTAAATGCCATTACTTCACCGCCGGCAGTTCCCTTCCCCACTGGCAGTTCCCTTCCCCGCCGACAGTCATTTTCTCCTATCTTCTTCCCCCATCCCACTTCCCCTTCTCCACCTCAATCGATGACCCAACAAATCCATCTCGCCACCTTAATCAATGGCTAACGACGACGATTGAGTTTTCGCATGGGAGATGGGCTACCCACCATCGATGACCGGAGAATCAACGCACCATGCTCGAGGTCAATAGTGCGTCGCAAAACA
Organism: Escallonia herrerae; assembly: GCA_033070095.1. NCBI lineage: Eukaryota > Viridiplantae > Streptophyta > Magnoliopsida > Escalloniales > Escalloniaceae > Escallonia > Escallonia herrerae. The sequence goes on along the minus strand of JAVXUP010001052.1, from coordinate 258,211 downwards.
CTCTGTCGGGTCTCCGCGGAGGCCAGCTCCAGACGCCGTTGTTCAACAACCACATCAAATCATTCGACAACCACAACCAATCTGTCGGTGGAGATCGACGGGAGAAGGGGCTCCCGAGGCTGTGGCTTGCTCAAAGGGAGATCTGTTGCGGTGGCGGCGAGGTGAGGCTTGGGTTACCGGCGACATGGGTCGAGGGACGGGGCAGGCTGTTGGCGGCGTAGGGCGAGGGAGGGGGCTTGGGCTGCCGGCGGCGTGGGGTGAGGGAGTGGGCGTCAGATCTGGAGAAAAAGTTTGGAGAGATAAACCTGATTTGAAAATTAGGGTTTTAAAGTCAGGGGCAATCAAGTCTTTTTGTCAAAACCGTTAAGTATTTTTGTATTCCGTTTGTCAATGAACATAAGTGTTACATTTTAAAACTTTGTGTCCTCGGGTGTAATTACCCCCAAACCTGAGGGACATGGGTGTAATTAGCCAAGCCTTTAATTACCAGTAGCACTGGTTATACATGATTAGGATGGGGACAAAATTTGTACATATGCATGGGTACCAAGTACCGTTCTGAAATTAGACAACCAACTTGACTTAATAAAGTCATTCTATCAATGAGCCACCTTACTCTGTTTATAACCTTGCCGAAGGAGCTTTGTGACATAAAGGTTCTGTGGTTTGCTTTGATGGTAGAGGGTGTTGCCAAGCCGGTGGTGGCTTTGTTGGGCTTCGGCTGATTTGGTTGTTCGGCGGATGTGTGGGTGGTATGGCATTGACAGATTGGGTGGTGGTGTAGTGGGGATACTTGTGGCGGTGGCGGTTTTGTTGGTTGTATTACCGGTGGTTGTTAAGTCCGCTAATGGTCAACGACAGGGTGGTAGACAGCTGGTGGTGGGAAGTTTCGAATCAACAATGGGTCATGGTTAAATGACAATATCGGGGCCTTTTAGTCTACTGTTGGTGGAGCTGGTCTGCGGGGTGGCGCGTGTTGTGTGGTGACCTGGGATAAGTGTTCTCGTGTTTTCAGCTGTTGCCTAGGGGTGACAGATGACATGCTTTCTTGTTTGTTTGTTGACTTTGTTCTTATATGATTTCTACAAAAATTAAAAAAAAAGGAAAAAAATTGTTATAGCTATTGCTTATTGTTTATTTTTGTTGTCTTTTATCAGAATGTTATTTACTTGTTGTTTGCCTTTTGTTAGCTAATTTTATATTGCGATGCTCACCGGATGTGGTTATCATTTGTGTGTATGTGTGTTGATTTCGTTACCTTTGTGAGCACCGTGTAATTAGACTACTTAGCAATCTCTCACAGATGTATATTTTTCTATTATTATCAAAAGCAAATCTAATAAAAAGGGACACTTTTATTCAACAAAAGTACCATCACAAAACCATTTTAGTCGGTACAATTGTTTTAGAGGAGGATATAACTTGTGAGATAAATTTATAAATTGATATTTGAGCTCCATCTCTTTACCATTTCAGCTCTATTTCTGTTGCTAAACTGTTAAAAATGTTGTTATTTGGCAACTTTAGTGAAGATGAAGTAATTAAAGTGAAACTCAAAGATCAATTCTCTATATTTAGAGTACGATGAAACTGAAAGAGTGGAATTCAAGTACGATGAAACTTACTATTAAAAAGTGCTACTTGAAGTGGAGACGAAACACCATATAAAATATTTAGTAGCGAAACTATAATGCGAGTAAAAGTAAAGCGTGTTTCTCAGTTTCCATAAAAAAAAATTGTAAAATGTGATAGATGTTTAGTGACAAAATTGTCTCTTAGAAGCAACAACAAGGTTTTTTTTTTGGGAAAGTAGGGAATGACCCCCTCTACTTTACACGTTGTGCGATTTGCCCCCCTCCACTTCAAAGTTAAGCACTAAACCCCCCCACAGTTACAGAAAATGGGCACCTTAGACGGATCCGTTATGAATAGCGTGAAATGACCAAAATACCCTTATTTCTTTATTAGCTAATGACCCCCTGTACTATGCATGGTGTGCAATTTCCCCGCCTCAAATTTAAATTACAATTTTTGCCCATGACCCTCCTCCTCTAGTCAACCCCGCTACAATTGGTGATTCACTGAGCACAACCACTTCACTGAACACAACCACTGGTCTTTTTCTCCGACCACCAGGGAGTTAAAAAAAAAAAGGAACCCCGATTGCCGTTAGGATTAGCAACAAATTTGCAAATTAAGCTTTTGAAATCCTAAAATTAGAGGATTTGAAACCCTGATTTAAAAATTAGGGTTTTGAAACCTTAAAATTAGGGTTCAAAACCCTAATTTGAAAATTAGGGTTTCAAAACCCTAATTTGAAAATTAGGGTTTCTCTTCTCCTTCTCCAAATCTGACCCTGCCGCCGGCAGCCCAAGCGTCATCCTCACCCCACGCCGCCGGCAGCCTCTCTCGGCCAACCATCCGGCAGACTCGCCCCACCCCACCACGCTGGCAAGCCCCTTGGCAAACCCACCCCACCACGCCGGCAAGCCCTTTGGCAAACCCACACTGCCGATTTCAATTCAATTCCATTTCAATTCAATTCAAATTTTCATCAATGCCGTGGAAGGGGAAGGGGAAGGGGAAGGGGAAGGGGGAGGGCGGTCGCGGCGACGGGGAAGGGGAAGGGCGGTCGCTGCGACGGGGCCTTGGGAAGGGGGGGCGGTCGCGGCGACGGGGAAGGGGAAGGGCGGTCGCTGCGACGGGGCCTTGGGAAGGGGGAGGGCGGTCGCGGCGACGGGGAAGGGTGGTCGCTGCGATGGGGAAGGGGAAGGGTGGTGCGGCGACAGGGAAGAGGGAGGCAGACGGGGAAATGAAGGGGTGCGGTGGTCGGGTGGTCGGGGGAGTTGACAGAATTGGGTTGGGGGGATAGGGGGGTTGGGTGGCGGGGGGTGGGGTGGTTAGAATTAGGATTTTTTTTCTGATTTTCTTTTCTAAAAAGAGACAATGGGCAAAAATGTCATTTACAAAAAGAAATCGTTAGTCAGCGCGCGTGTTGACCACGCGCTGTTATATTTAACGGTTTCCGTCTAAGGTGCCCATTTTCTGTAACTGTGGGGGGGGGGGGGGGGGTTAGTGCTTAACTTTGAAGTGGAGGGGGGCAAATCACACAACGTGTAAAGTAGAGGGGGTCATTCCCTACTTTCCCCTTTTTTTTCTGGGAGCCCAAACCAAGTCTGCTCGATCAAATTCTTGAGCCCAAATCCAAGTTTAGGAGGTGCACAAATCCGCCAGGCCCATTCTAGGCCCAGCAAGACTTTTCCTCTTCTTTTTAAGCAAACATTTTATTGAAGCCTGAGGAATGTTCCAATTTGCACAGATAGCCCCATTGCCAGGAGCTTGAGGAATGTGAGGCCAACACCCGTGCCTTTCCATTGTATCAAGAACTCCATTACTCTGATGACTACATCAATGGTGCTTTCTACTTCTTTGCAACATCTAGTGTTTCTTTCAATCTGGAGTAGCTAGTGGAAGGAATGCTGAGGCAAAAATTTGGGCTCTTGATGTACTTTTTGTGTAACAAAAGGCTATTTTTACTTTCCAGAGTAGCCAACTCAAGCCATGTCCGTGTTGCGAAATGTACACGTATGACCTGATACGTACTTAGAAAAGCGATAGAAAACCCATGTAAAAAAGGTAGCAATAACATTTGTATGTACTTGTTATTTTCGTTACAACTTATTTTGTTATTACCATATGCACACAAGTATGACACTTTGTAGATGAGTATTTTGGTAATAATTGCACCCGCGTGCAATGCACGGTCCAGAATTAGTCCAAAAAAAGAAACAAGAGATGCATTGGGTACATCTACATTTTACAAAATTTGTCCTTGTTAAACCTTGCTGGCCGGCAATAAACAATTCCTCTTTTCCAGTTTCATAGCCAAGACATGCAATTAGGTAATGACAAAGCCGAAGGGTGACTCCTGTGTTTGACAGAGAGATGGAAAGAAAATGGGAAGAGCTAGGTGTGGACTGCTTGGCTAATGTGTTTGAAAAGCTTGAAATCCAAGATCTCACCTTGGGAATACCTTTTGTGTGCAAGAACTGGTACAAGGCTTCTGCAGACCCTCATTGCTGGAAAATTCTTGACTTCTCCGTATTAAATTTTAATCCTCGAGGTCCTTTCGGGTTGAAATTCAATCGTAAGTACCGCGTGCTGAATTTTAGCATCTCCGGTCTTATGAAATTTGCTCTCGATTGTGGGCGTGAACACGTTGTCAAGCTGCTGTTACTTAGTACTTGTGAACTGGACACCTTAGTTTATGCATCAAACAAGTTTTATATCATCCTTGAACTCCACAGTCCACACTTTTGCCAGACGATGGTATTAAAGTATTATCAAACATCTGACGGTACACATGAAATGTGGAATGGTATTTAATGGAACTGCACATAGATAAAATTTTGCGTTGCAAAGCCTACTATGCTAAATGTTGTTCATTGTTACCTAAGTTTGTCTGCCATCTGGTAGCCTGGAGTGCCAAAGGGTCATCAATATTAGGAGCCCCTTACTTACATCCTAGTTTGTTTTGAGGAAGTGTAGAAGGACTTTCTAGTGATAGATTTCCATGAAGCAGATGTGCACGTTTGAAGATTCTTGGTCTCCCCTTCATGCTAGTAAAAGAGCAACCGCGACATTATCCCCACCTTCTTGAGCGATGAAGACGGAACAATTTTTTGGGTTAGTCCCCAAATGGAAGGAACTTGAACACGTACATACTTCGAGAATGTCAATCTTACACAAACAAGTTACTGTCCGAGATCAGTTGTCACTGCCAGAACTTTGTTGGGTTGAAGAAAACAGGTTTAATGATCTTCCGAAACTGAAGCACTTGACCTTAACTTCGGCTTCTCTTTCTAGAGAAAGTTTTATGATGATTTTGGAGGGTTGCAAAGAGTTGGAGGAACTGGTTGTGAAAGATTGTTGTGGATTTGAGGTTGATGAAGAGATCCTCAAGACGACTTCTCGCATTACGAACTTTAAGTGAGAAGACTTAAGGCTCGAGGAAGATGATCGTTTCTATTACCCAAATGGTTACCTCTTTCCTGACACCTCAGATGATTCAGATGTGGAATTTTGGGAGTATACTGCTTAACCAACCATTTCATGCATTGGGTCGCTCTGTTCTACTTCTCTCTGTTCACCCGAGCATATAGTCGTAAAGACTTAGATAAGTACTCTTTCCCAAATGATTGTAAAAGTCTACATGAGCCATTCCAAAGAAGGTGAATCATACTAACTTGTAATTCCAGCTTAAATCTTTACAGACCACATAAAACTGTATATGCTTAATGTATGCTTGATATTTTTGTGTTGGTTAGAATGTAATGCAATGCATATAATCTGCAACCCGCAAGGCTATCTGTAAGTGTGTGCTAAATTGCTTGAAGCAGGTGCCCGAAGTTGAAGGTCCTTGGTCTTCCGTCCCTGCATCATCTTGTAAAGTGCGGCCGCCTTCTCCCAATGTTGCGCAAGGATGACATGCGACAATTTTTCGGGCTCTTCACAAAATGGAAGTATCTTGAATATTTACACATTCAATCATGCAAGCCTTACATGGGTAGAATCCTGCTTGAGTTAAGTTGCCATTGCAAAAACTTCAATGGGTTGGAAAAGGGTAGGTTGCCTGATGGATGAAGATGCTTTAACCATTGTTAATCATCTTCCAGGACTCAAGCACTTGATCTTGAATTCCGTTTCCATGTCCAGAAAAAGCTTTAAGATGATTTTGGAGGGTTGCAAAGAGTTGGAGGAAGTGGTTATCATAGATTGGTCTGAATTTCAAATTGATGAAGAGATATTACGGATGACTTCCCACGTTAAGAATTTCAAGTACGAAGCTTCACGACTTGAACAAGATAAGCAAGGCGCTTGCTTCGAATGTTCAGGTTTTGATTTGTCCTACTTTTCTTAAGGGTGCTTTGCTCTCAGGAATGCAAAGACAAGATTCTGCCTTCTCAGTTGTATAACTCCGTATTGCAAAATATATGAACTTCTTTTTAAGGGACTCAAAGAACTTCAATTCTCTGGTGGAGAAGAGCGGGAATTGTACAAAGCTATGAGACCTAGGTTTGACAACTTTTTTTTTTTCAATTTAAAAAATAAAATAAAATTAAAGAGCAGTTAATTTTTTTTATTACAAAAATAAGTGGGTGTTTAATAATCCAGTTTTTATTTTGTGGTGGTTTGCGGTGGTGGTGGTGGGGCGTGGCGGTGGTTGACGATGTGGTGGCAGGCGGTGGCTGGTGGCTACTGTCGCCGACGGTGGGAGGGTGGACTCCCCGCACAATGTATTTCTCTCTCGGCACAAATTTGGCATCTTTGAAAGCCCAGTTTCTAAAAAAATTGTCCCTAAAAGATGCCTGAGATTGTCAGTAAAGCCAATATTACGATTGGACCGGTTTATCCGGTCCAAAGTGGCCCGGTCGAATTCGTAAGAGAGGTTCGCCTGCAACTCTGACAGGATGTGGGGTGTCAATTGCGATCACCGATCTATCTCAAACCTACATCTATCTCCATCCCTGTTCATCTTTTCTCCTTTAATTCAGATCCCATCTCCATTGCACACCTTGACACATGTATGAGATGATTGCGCTAATTGTGAAGAAACCCTTGTGGAGTACATTGGTGGTCACGTTCTCCCTCCTCCTTGCCGTGATATGCTTGACCCCTTCTTCACCCTTCTCTCAATCCCCCGTCCGTTCCACTTCTCCATTGTATGTAAAATCTATTCGCTCATGTACCACCCTTTTTGTGTAAGTAAAAATCCCAGTTGTAAAGAAGTGTAAGATTACTAATGGGTTCTAATTGCTCTTTGTAATTACTGCACGCAGTGAAGAATCTGATATATGGAGTGTTAGGAGGATTGTGGATTGGAGACCTTGCAAATGGTGGCTTCAAGGACATCTAACTGGTAAGTCGATTCTTAATGTACTGCAATAACAATGTCCTTTTTTTCTTCCTCTTGCGCAAATTACACTAATTAAAACCAACAACTACAACCTAAAGATGATACTCGAATGGATGTCCCTGTAAAAGCACCCGATTGGATGGTCCTGAAAATGGCCAACACCTTACTGCGATTACAATGTCATGAGCTTAGTTTGCGTACTCAGTACTCCCTCCATTCAATCAGAGTTTCTCCATTTGATAGATTTAATACATGTAAATGTTGACTTCAAAGGTTTGTTTTCTGCTCTAGCTTGGCTTGTTAAAACAATTAGTTGTTTAATCGATCGTTGCTATTTGACTTCAATTGGATGTTCACATGGTACTAAATATATCCTAGAATTTGCAAAAAGTCAAAAGAAGAAAGTTCATAGGAGGTAAGACTCTGAAAAGAACAGGCCCGGTACACGAGGCTTTCGCTGGGTCAGATTATTTACTATCGACGTAATTGGAGCAATAGGGAAATTTAGGGGTACATAGTGGAAATTTAGAAATAACACTTTGGGTTTCAATTTGTTTGCCATAGTGTTGAGGATGGTAGGTATATGGGTAACTTGTTTCGGTAGAGATGGGGAGAACTAGAGTTGGTTCTAGGGTATGAGATTGTTAAGTTTATATTTCTGAGTCCCCTTTTGACTGGCTTCCAGTGCAGACAATTGCATTTTTTTGTGTTGAAATGCTGCAGCGCTGCCAGTAGAGAGCAATGGTTATATACGAGTGGATTGTTATGGTGGGCTTAATCAAATGAGGAGGGATGTGAGTATTTAGACCACTGCTTTCATCTTTCCCTTTGGTGGTTTGTGTTGATTAATACTAATGATAGATGTTTTTTTTTGGCTTTGTTTGTGGTTTTAGTTGTGTGATGGTGTTGGCATTGCCCGTTTGCTTAATGCAACTCTTGTCTTGCCAAAGTTTGAAGTGGCTGCATACTGGAATGAATCAAGGTATATGTTGGTTTAGGGTGTATGACCACCTTGTAGACGACTATTGTTTGTAGATGTCCCTTTTATTTTGCCGAAGTTCGAAGTTTGTCTCATATTTGATTTAAGTTGGGTAATTCATTGTTATTGATGGTTATGAGTAGGAGCATTAATCATTTACAATCCAAGGTGGTTAATTATCTGCTTTTACATCAGTGGTTTTGCAGATGTATTTGATGTGGACTACTTCATCCAACGAATGAACCGTTTTGTGAAAATTGCGAAAGAATTGCCAGCAGAGATTGCATCAAAGGAACCTTTTCGAGTGGATTGCAGCAAACGCAAAGGCCTATTTGATTACATTGAGAGTGTCCTCCCTTCTTTACTGGAGCATCGCTATATATCAATGACACCCGCAATGAGCCAGAGGAGGGATAGGTACTCTATTGCTATTGCTTCCTTATGCTTTTTGGTCATGCAAAAAGCTTTCCAGCTTAATTGAAAATCCTTTAGAAAAAATACTTTGGTCTAGATTCAGCTTCTTAAATGCTATATCTAGATAGTAAGTGTGTACTTAGAACTACAACCACACTTAATTGCTCAGGCATATAGTCTTGACTCTAACCTAAAATGATACCGATGGCTCAGTACTGTAATACGATAATGCAAGCAGAAATATAACCGGTATGTAAATCTCGACAAGGTGTAATATACTTGGCAAACCTTGCGAAGACTTCGAAGCATCCTTGTTGCTCCTTTCGTGAACTTTGAAGGAAGTAATCATTGTTCCATCACTTGTGCATGCAAGTGGCTTTGTAGACAAAACAACCTTAAAAGTTAGTCCCCCCCCCCCCCACCCACCCACACTGCACAAACTCTAGTGGCATTAATTCTCTAAGAGGTTATAGGTTTGAATTTCTGCTGCTTTTCTCCATTGCCACAAACTCTAGTGGCATAAATTGGTTATCTACCGTAAGCAGGGAGAAACAGTTTACTTTTTCTGCAGCTTTAACTTCTTAATTGTCCTATTCTACCCATTGTTGTCAAGGCTGGCGCCCGGGTAGGGGGCCAAATGTGCCTAGTTGTGCACCGCATGGCTGAGAAATTACCATATAACGCATTATACTTTTGAGTAACTCGAATAACTCCAAAGTATATTTCAAATTCACCTTTATGCCTAGATTTTTGTGTCACTCACCCTGACATAAGCATCTGTCTATCTTGTAGATATCCTTTATATGCAAAGGCTGCGTTTTGTCAAGCATGTTATAGTGCGTTGCGCCTTACCAGAGCATTGGAGAGGAAAAGCTCCGAGCTTTTGCTTGCCATACCTAAGCCCTTTCTCTCACTTCACCTTCGTTTTGAACCTGACATGGTAGCTTATAGTCAGTGCAAGTATGATGGCCTCTCTCACGTTTCCATGGAAGCTATAGAGGCGGCACGGGGAGATCGGAAACCCTGGACTGGAGAAGTAGCCCGTGTTTGGAGAAACAGGGGGAAATGCCCCCTCACTCCCAAGGAGACTGCCTTCGTCCTTCAAGCTCTTTCCATACCAACAAACACAAATATCTATCTGGCAGCTGGGGATGGTTTGACGGAACTTGAAGGATTAACCTCTGTCTACACCAATGTCGTTACTAAATCTACCCTTCTCAGTGGTGAAGACTTCACAAGCATGCATGGGAACACAAAAGCTGCACTGGATTATTATGTATCTATCAATAGTGATTCGTATGTAGCTACGTATTTTGGGAACATGGACAAGATGGTAGCCGCAATACGTGCTGTGAAGGGCTTGTTTAAAACTCTTCTTCTGAGTAGGAAGGCTTTTGCAGAGTTTACTTCTCAGGGCTTGAAAGGAAAAGAGTTAATGGATGCATTATGGAAGGCTCATAGAGATGATTTTGTAATGGGAAGAGGGTCTGCCTTACCCGCTTGCTTTTGCGAATTAAGATTATGATTTTGCCAGCTGGATCTGTAAAGCTTTTGTACGCTATCAGGAATTCATTGTAGAAGAGTGATTCGTTAGCCACAAATACTATTCAACTTTAGTTTTGTATCTCCTTGTAGCCCTAAAACCTGTAGCCCCCATCCAACAGAAATGAGTTATCAAGTTGAATTATATTCTTTTAGAAGTAATTCTACAACAATTTTTACCTAGTAAAAATTGATTTACTTGTGGCAAAATTTCAATTTCCAAAATTTATAGTCATTCACACGGTATAGGAATGACCCGCTGTATTTGTGCACAGAACTCTCATCCCTTGGGACTCTTGAGAGGATACCAGCTGCGACTGATTATAAATATAAGCAACTTTAAGAGAGATTTGGAGGATGACCTGACTTTGGTCTGATTTTACCTCAATGATGCCTGTTCGTCCAACTACTAAAACCTACCATCATGGAATGCAGTTCTAAGAAGAGTTCTATGAACAAAGACCTGAGTCCAATCTGGTCGAATCAGATTGTGATGACAGATTGGGAAACTGATATGCACAGTCTTTGCCAGGTCCTATATTGCGGGAGACATTTATGAATAATTTTTGCATTACATCAAGTGTACTGCACCTCTATGTTCATCCCAAGAACAATCTTGATAAAATCAACCACACTACAGGACTTCTCTTGTAGCTAATGGATAGATTTCATCCTTTTCCAGCGGCCCAGAGAGAGTTCACCCCAATGCATGGCTGAGTGTGCTTCTTGTGTTTGTCCCGAGGTACCTACAAGCACAATCAATGGCACTAAGGTGAAGGACATCAGGATAGATACCAACACCATAGCAAATTAGTTGGCAATGCCAAGTTCGGAGACTGGTGATGGCAATCACAACAAACATCTGAATCTACAGCTCCCCCAAATGAGGCACTTATGAACGGAGGCATCTTATGGGGATGTCCCACGCTATAAATATGAACTTTGTGCAGAAGGGCCATAGAGGGAAGAAAATGTGAAGCAACACGAGAAAGGAACAGCCTTTTTCTGTGAGAGGAAGTGTGAGATACAAAAATACCTCAGCAACATCAAACATGGCGAGAACTCGAAGTCAAATTCTAAATTGAAATCTTTATGTAGTTTATTATATTAATTGATTTTTTAAGCTGGACAAATGTCACTAAGATTTTTAAGGAAACAAACAACAAAAGACTTGCTTTGCTGACCGTTCACATAAATGAAAAGCTTTCGAGCCTCAGAGGTATCTTTAGTCTATATGGCAAAATCGATCAGTCTAGCAATAAGATAGTTGAGGGAAGGGAGGACTATAGAGAGGCTGCGCGGGCTCCAGTCTTAGACAAAAAGCCTTTTTAGAGGAGCAAGAGAGGTTACGAAGTGTTAAAAATCACAAGAACTAGTGCAACTGTAGGTGAATCATGCCAATTTTCGTTAGCTGAAAGCTCGACAGGATTTTTTTCATCGTTGGGGGGAAAAAATAAAAAAAGGAAGACAATCAGAGTATAAATTCTCTCTTGCATGCAAAGCATAATTGCACAACCGTTAAACAGATCAATAGTATTGAAGAATTTCAACCAATGATCCAAAGCATCACTACACAATGGCTGATTAATCAAACAGATCACACAGTATGCAAGATGGGCTTTTGAGTTACCTCGGCTGAGGTAGAGAGAACCGGACGGCAGAATGAACTGGCGTCTTCCGTATCACACCATAAGATGCCTTTGCCTGGTAAGCACCCACCTCGCCGTATTTGGCCTGAGTATTCAGGGTGATGCAACATCAAACCAGAGATCATCTGGCATTTGACCTTGGGATTGACACAAAAAAAAAAGACACATACTTTCACGCTTGTATTTATATAAACAAGTCGACAGATAATATGCAACTTCAATAAGAGAATGAGATAATTACATCGACGGTATGAACAAGGGCCCTGCCAGGACCTTGTTGTAGTGAGCAATAGCAGTATAGTTGGTTGATCAACTGCATGATCTCCTCTCCAGTATGCATTACAGGCTTTGATGCCCCAAACTGAACTAGCACCAAAACGATTCTTGGTGTCACGGTTCTAAGCAGAATGATTTAAACGTGTGCATCATACATATGCATCACATGAGGGTGGGGGGGTAGGGTACATGTCTGTTTTCCACCTTTTCTTCGTAACAAGAATCAATGTTCTAGTACATACCTCTCCGAAGCACAGATCTTGCGAATCAATTTATTTCTTTGGTCCAATCTCCGATTACAGCAAAGGTAGAAGAATCCGATTCTCTTTTCACTTCAAAGATTTGAGAACCTGCAATAGAAATAAACTGACTGACATACAATCACAGATAGCTTCAGTGGTTAAGCCGAGAATGAAGAACACAATTTAAAATGATAATATCCTAACCTTAATTGTGCTACTACTGTAGAACAGAAAGGACAAAACATAAACAAGTTTTCATCCAGCATTTGACCTGTCAATCTTCAGCTAGTTAGAGATGATTTCACCCATCCAAAGACTGAGGCATATAGGTTTTCACCTCTCCCTAATTCACTGGACAACGTCTTGATTACGAGGCTTGTAGTCTCTAATCAAGGTACGCAAAATTGGTGAAGCCTTAGAAGTCACTCCACGAGGTAGATACTGATCCATAACCAATGAATACTTTTCAGCAACATAAAGCTCTGTTTCATTCAAATTGAAAGAGATAATGGTCTTCCATTCCTCTGATTTGCCTTCCAAGCAGACACCATGTAGCAGCGCAGCAAAAGTGACAGAATCAGAAAGGCAGCCCTTGCTTATCATCTTTTCACTCAACTGCAGAGCAGTTTTCAGCATTCCAAATAGGCAAAGGCATGTAAGGATTGAATTATATGCAGCGGTCGTTGGCAGCCAACCATCAGAGCTCATCCTCCTAAAACAATCCAGAAACAAAGAATTCTCGTGCACATCAGACTCGAGAGCTTTCTTAGAGACTGCAATGGGTGCATGATTACAGAATCCGTTAATTAAATAATGAAAGGTGACATCATTGGGATTGCACTTGCTCATTAGCATCTGTTCGAAAAAGGAAGCTGCTTTTCCAACTTTACCTTCCTTGCAGAAGCTCCCTATCAGAATACTGTACGTGACTACATTAGGTATCAAACCCAAAGATTGCATCTCGCTGAAAAGCCTTTCACCTCCACTGGAGTCTCCTTTCCGGCAAAACCCATTGATCAGAGATGTATATGTGACCACGTTTGGCATGCATTTCTGTTTAACCATATGGCCAAAAATCCTCAGTGCACCATCCAAATCGTGCTGTTTTATACATCCATCAATAATGGTGGAATAAGTAAATTTATCTGGAGAAATACACTTCCTGATCATTCTTTTGATGCATGACACTGCATCCTTCATCATCCCGAATTTGCAGTATCCCTTAATCATTGAATTGTACAACACAATGTCAGGATCCTTACCCCTTTCAATTGCAAGCTCAAAGAGTCTCTTTGCCTCATCAAGGTCACCATTTCTGATGAATCCATCCACAAGAGTTGCATAAACAAATGTGTCGGGCAGCACATTTTGGTCAAGCATCTCACCCAGTAGCTGCTTAGCAGCAGGAAGCCTCCCTCTCTTGCAAAGTCCACTCATCAGAACATTGTAAATACCTGCATCAAGCAATACTCCCTTTTCCATCATTTTTCCTCGACATGTTAATGCAGCATCAACCTCACCCGCAACAACAAGCCCATGGACAAGAGATCCATAAGTTACAAGGTCAGGTTTATGACCGCTATTCATCATCTTAACAAGCAAATTCAAAGCCTTGTCAAGATATCCCTGTCTGCAATAACCATGTATAATAGGAGTATAACTCAACTTATTTGGCATTAATCGCCTAATTGTTGCCTGCTCTAGAAGCTCTTCAGCTTCCTGAACCTTCTCATTCCTACAAGAACCACAGATCAGAATGTTATACGTCACTAAATCTGGGTCGCAGCCACTCTCAATCATATTTCTTATGGTCTCGACAGCTATCATCGTGCCACCATGCCTGTATTGAGCATCAATAATGCTGTTATAGACTTTTACATTTACTGTTAAACCCCTCAAATTCATCTCTTCTAAAAGTCTATCAACCCACTCAAACTTCCCTCCCTTGCAAAACCCATCAATCATAACCCCGTACGTCTCCACTGTAGGTAAAAACCCCTTCAATTGCAACTCCTTAAAAAGAGCACGAGCTCTTTCAACATCTCCTTTCTTGAAATACCCATGTATAAGTGTATTGTAGAAAACAACATTAGGAATACAACCTTGCCCCCACTTATCTTCAATCAACTTTCTACCTTCCTCAACCTTTCCTTCTTTACACAACCCTCTCAATACAATACAAGTGCTCTAGTTATCTAGACTTCCATCATCTCTCTGCACCATTTCATCATACACCTGGCGCGCAATATCGTTCCGATCTTTCTTTACAAGCACATCAAGCAAAGAATTACAGGCAAGAACATTTGGTGACAAACTATACGTCCCAACTGCAAAATGATACATTTCGAGAGCTTTGTCAACAACCCCAGCTTGCGAATAAGCTTTTATTACAACATCAAGCGCTTCCCGGGTGGGTAACTGCTCTCGGCATTTCATACTCTCTAACACCATTTCAACCTTGGAAAACACTCTAGACTTGGCCAAGAGCTTCAAAAGAGATGAATAAGCAAACCCATCAAGGGAACAGCCGTACGGTCGACGATTGACCAATCAAGAAACTTTAAACCCAATTCGACGTCGTGAATTTTGTCAAACACTTGGTGGGCAATGTCTGATGGGACTATTTCTTCCTCGGAGAGACGGGTTTCGAGGGTTTGCTCCCAATGGGCATGGGTTCTGAGTATTTCGCACACTTCTTTGACGACCCTCTTGGTGGAAATGAGAAAGGGGAAGTTTGGCGATGGATTTGGCGAGGTTTGATGCGGGAGAGAAGGGTTTTCGACATATCAGAGAGCGATTAGCGATTGTTTCACTAATCATCTGCATATTCAAAGACTGGCGGATTGATAGCTCAAAAGTGGCAGTGTGCAAATTGTAGTAGTTTCATTGTCACGTCACTTCTCATCTAGTCCAGTTAGTAACAAATTTTTTTTTTTCATTTTGCAATTATATGGGTTAGAATAAAATTACACGCATATTTATTAATTTAAATAAAGAGAATTGATGTCTTTTGACCACATAATCTTTAAGTACCTATCTGTTTTATCAAAATAACTCTATTGCCTTTTAAGTTAGAAGGCTATTTTTTTTCAATATGTCATTTCGTGATCCCTCACCACCGTAACACGACACCTTAGTAACGTCGCAAACCACACCCCCCATCACTGTTGCCTCTACACGGTGGCCCATCCAAACCAGACCAAAGTTGCAAGCCCACATAGTCCATCTGCTCCTACCGCCACCTCTATAAGGCAGTCCTGTTGGGGATATATTTGCATAGCATTTCTTAAGAAATACATCCGTTTCTCCTCTCTTGGCTACACAATAGCTCTATTGGTTTCCCTTGGTTCTCTGCTTCTGCCTCTGCATCTCCTCCCTCCTTTATCAATAAGATCAGCAGCAAACCAGAAGAAATGCCATCTTCATAGCTTCAGCTACAATCATACAGGAAAACCAGGCCAGTCCATATGCGTGACATTACATTCGGCTGCATGATATAGTTGGTGAAGATATACACCAGGTTTCCTTTGTGATGCATCATGCAAGCATATCCTGAACCTGAGCCCTGAACATTTTCAAAAAAAGAAAAGTACGAAGAGCTTCCTTAACGCAATCTTCCAGAAAGTAATTTTCTGAAGATTTTATTAAGGGGATTGTGTCATTTTCCACTTCCATGTGGATTTTCTCACAAAAAGAAAAGTTCAGTGCTACTGAGTAATGTTAAGAGCATGAGGAAACATTCAGGTTATTCCATCCACTGATATTGGTTTGAGTTCCAGTTTCTGCTGATCAGGGGATAACAAGTTTTAAATTACTCCACAAATCTAAATCTTGACCAAACACTCCCAAATGTTGCTTTCCAACAAACTCTGAGCTACTCTTAGAAGCACTAACCATGGGAAATTATAGTCCAAGCTTGTGGACTATATTATGAGTTATGATTAACGAAGGTGGCAGGCACCAGTCTCCAATGATACTAAACATTTGAAGAAAGCATGCTTGCACACAAACCCTAGCATGTCACGAAAGAGCAAAAGGTACCAGAAAATAAAAGCTGCTAAAAAGCAACATAAAGAAGCAAAAAGGTTTAGTTTAGAAGTTCAATATCAGTGCTACCTGCGTACCATCGAAGAGAACCAAATTTGTAAGGATATTGAAGAAAAAGGCACATAAGTTCAACTTCTATATTCAGTAATAATTAGGAGAGCAGCAATATACTTTTCCTAGGCGTGCCAATCCTACCAAATTAGTAGCTAGTGTTTGATGTCATTGATAGGACATCAATGACATCAAACACCATACTAGTTCCCCCAAGCATATCATTACACAAAAATCATCCACTTCCCAGAATTTCATACCTGCAAACCTCAATGGTTATCTTGTGCATTACTTGGTGACACACGGTGGCCCTTGATGGCACAAAGGAAACCGTGTGTGGCACTCGACTTGCCGCTTGCAAGAAGAGTCCGCCAACAAATCCCAACAATCTACAACAAGCAGTGCATCAACATTACATAAAACAGTGCACAAAAAAGTAGATTTCAACACGAGGGCAAAACGGTCTCAAACATTCTCATTACTTCAACAACATCATTACAACTTACAGAAGGCTTTATTTGCATCCACAGTGTGCAATCTAGCTAGACAGGCAAGCTAAAACAAAGCAAGGGACTATCGGGTATGGGTGTGCATGACTCCCATATAGGTACCATTAGGAGGAAAAACCAAAGTGACAGTAGTAGACGTAACTATGTGCGAGGAGTCATAGTGCCCCTTTTTAGAGAAATACAACTCGGAATGACTTGAAATTTTACAGGGAAGCTTAAATATATACAAGGGTGGTCTCCACCAAAATTGAGCAAAAACGCACGCCTGGATCTTCAGATCTTCATGGTTGGCTTTTGGCGTGCGCGGGCACTGCAATTGGGCGCGCGGGCGCTGTGCTTGACGGGCACATGGGCTCGAGATTTGAAGAACTTGTGAAGGCGCATGGGCACATGTTGGAAGGGCGCGGGGGCGCTGTGCTAGGCGGGTGCAAGGGGCAGCCCGTGACACTTGGCCCTGTATTCATTGGTTTGACTCAATATTTTCTTGTAAGACTAATTCTTCAAAGATTAACGGCAATAGTTGTATCACCTTGGCTAGATTAATAGCAGGAGTAAAGAGCACGATAAACACCTTGGTGTTCTATATACATGCAGAAAGGACTGCGTAATAATCTAATGAATTGCTTCTCCAGTTGGCTTCTCCTATTTACCTCAGAAATGTTTTCATCTCAACTAATTATAATTGAGTTAACATCAACCACGAAGTCAAAGAACCAAGGTCATGCCCACACAACAAACAATACATGACCAACCCAACTCACAAGCCCCTCTAAATGAGGGAAAGAAGGAAAACATACCTATAACTTTTCATTTTTTATCAATCAATGCAAACTAAATGTGGCCAATAATTGAGGTGATCAGTTTTTGGACATGAAATGAAGCAGCAAATCCTAAGTTATAGAAAGCTAAATATCTAGGGAGAAGATATGCATAAAAAATAAACTGAGAACTAGTCCTTACCTACAACATGAAAGGGAAAAAAAGGAGAAGAAGATGCAAAACAGAAAGTTAACTCCTTCCTGGGCCTCTTCGCATGTGCTAGGCCACCCCACACCATTTTCTCCCCCTCACATGATTTTTATCCAAAAAATATCCGAAGAAATGCTACTCTCCGATTTCCAGCGACTTCTTTGGCTTATGGTGGACCTCTCTTTTCACTCATCAGCTAGACGCTCATTTCGTCCAGCACCTGGGGCTTCTCATTTCATTTCATCAGCACCTGGGGCTTCTCATTGCCTTGAAATCAACACTTGGTAGGCAAGCTCAAGAAAATGACTCGAACCGGAGTAACGACAGAGTTTTCAAATCTATTTTCCAAATGGAGTCCAATCCTCACTCTGATCCAGACATGTTTAATTACTGGAAGCCTTTTCAAAATTTGTGGAACAAAATGACCCGAGTCAAAATTTTGTACAAAAGCAAGGGTGACTATTGTTTTAGATATATACCAACGAGGTAAAGCAAGGACGATAAAGCTACACATATAAAAAGCAACATAGCCTTACATGTGATCCTCACATTAAGGTCGATTTTTTGAACAGAAAAGTTTGCACAATTTGGACGATCAGTCCACAGTAGCTTGCTCTTGTTTCTCGTTTTTCCTATGTTGTCAGAAAACATTAGATGCCAAATTGCCAGGATGTCAATATCAAATTTAGCAAGTCAGATTTGGACAATTTAAAGCAGTGTAGGTTATCTTTATCAGGAAGTATTAAGGAAAGCAATAGGGTGGCACTGAATCCACGCAAAAGCAGGCCCAAGAAAAAACTTTGCCATGAAACAGGAGCACAAACAAAAGTGTGCACCCACAAATGCAGTCTACAGGAAGAATTTGATTGGCCAGGTTTCTTTTATTTCCATTTTATTTTTGTAACGGGTCTAGATCTTGTCTTCCTCGGAGCTAACTGAACTTAGTCTTACTTTAAGTTGGCCTCTGCCAACCATGCTTAGTGCGAACTACAATAAAAGAGCAAGAGCAAGAGAACCTTCCTTCTTTAACTCTATTTCTTTGAATTCATACATCTAAGGGTTAAAAAAGTTTAAGTTGCTCAAGCTTGGCTGAAAAGATGCATGATCATTAAATTGCCTGACCTTGACTTGTTTGTCTAAAGAGCATATACAACATAAGCTAGCCTAGTAGTTCTGCATATGCAAACCAAACTTAGTAGTAGATAGTTTGACAATTTATAAGATAACATATAGTGCGTTCTTGTAAGCACGCACACGGGTGTCCATGTGTGCAAAACCCCTCTGAAAGTAGTAAGAGAAGATCGGCTATTGGTAATTCTTTAAGGTGCAAGCTAAGCAAATATCTATGAAGCCTCACATCCAAAAAACTCATTAAACATGCACTTCTCTGGACATCAAATAGCCACGACTATTATGTTCAGGGATACATAACCATCTAGATGTTTAGCCCTAGTTGCATGGAGCGGGAGTGGTGGCAGAGCGGTGGAGCGTAAGCACCTAGAAGAATCCGAGTTGGGAACCATTTTGCTAAGTGTATATACAATTTAAAATTTTATATTACATACGCTATACGCACAGAACATATATGCATACATACACATGCATTGTCGTTTATTTAACATTACAGTACCTAGTTGCTCTGAGTTATTGTTCAGCAGAAAATTCGATATTATGTGTGAACCACTTGTGCAAAGCTTTTTGACCGATAGACCAGTCATATAAGAGTCTGATGTGGCCAGCCCGCACCAATGAAGACCCACTCCCATGTGTTCTCTGCCTCCCAGCGAGGTGACCAGTAGTAGACATTGGAACTAAGAACTGCTTTGCTTTCTCCTAGCCCAATGCTTGGTTAGCCTTGTCTTCCTCTTTCTTTCTAAATACCCTAACCCACATTAACGATCACCCATAAGATATTTTGTGGCAGCCAGAGTGAAGAATCTGAGGCTACGTAAGTTCGTGATTCCAACCCACCAAGGATATAGCTCCCAACAAGCTCCCATGTTGGGAGCGCAAATTCAAGAATCTCAGGGAGAATCGTGGTCTACCTACGAGAATCCTGCAACTACGGTTGAGTCTGTTAACATGCAAGTACTGTCATAGGCATTCCTGGCTGCCATTTTACAAGCTGGTCTACTAGACTTCATTCCAAGTCAAAGTCTGAAGAAAGGACACAACAAATAGTGTCAAACAAGGTCGTGACATATGCGTCACGACCCACAATGTGTAAGCCGTAACCCCAGCATAACCTGCTTGTCAGATGGTAACACTAACTGTGCAGCACAGTTGATATATAGGCTGTTTTACGATCGAAAGAACAAAATGCGACATATAAACTTGTAATCAGTTGATAGATGAACCCCGTAACATGTTGACATGAGTAGCACGGCCTTTTGACCTGTCTAATAATTTGGAAATACGTAATATGCATGTACGTGTACACAACTACCATACGAGATCCAACAATAGCTGAAACATTCCTTGTTCGATAACATATAATATCCATGTTGTTTTATGTGCAACCACTTATAGCCTATACTGTGTTATAAACCGGTCAATTGGCAATGGACAGGACGCAAACGTAGACCCTTTTACTAATTGGTCAAACAACCACAAAGCACGATAAGCCTAAATCCAATTTCAAGTTATACTGAAGATTTCTTTAGAACGAGTTTTTGTCACTGCCAACTCCAAACTTAGGATATTTCTTCACGTACCTATAATCTGATGGTTTCCCCTAGTATGGCAATGCAGATGCGTATTTTATTACTATAGATTGTCTGCCTAGGTCATGTTCTTGGATCCAACATGCACTGGTTTCCGCAACAAACAGAGATTTGGCAAGTTACTCTCTTGCAATTAAATAGCAGATGCACGTTTTTTTTCTTCCCTACCCTGTATATTACAGGCTACAGAAGAGCATAATTCTTCCAAGTCACATAAGAGCATAGCCAGTATGTTTTGACCCCTAAAAATCTTACATAAAATGTTTCCGACTAGAATTCTATTGCCAAAATAAATGGGAGTTCACCCAAAGCATGGCTAACTTTTTATGCAGAAGGCAAAAGACTGCATAGCCTAAAGTAGTTTGACAAGAGTCAAAACTGCTAGGAGTCAATCTATATCTTTCTTTAATAAATTTATTTGCAGGACACTAAAGATTCCAGTCATATGCTGTTGAATTAAACCAGAGCAGATAAGAAGGGGCAGCTGAAGATCGGTAATCATCGTGGTTCCGAACATCAAACCCCAGTCCCCTCTTAATTATATCACCAATAGTTCTATGAGGAATCCATAAAACCGATAAGATCTAGATATGTGGGTATACATATATAGTACCAGAGTCACTCTCATTCCAGCTTATCAACTGTAGGGAGCAAATCGTCGATGAGTGCCTTTATTCGATTCTCTCAGTCAGAGGGGTGTCTTTATGTTTCTGAAATTCTATATGGCAGTCTAAGGCTCTCCTTAGTGTGTGCTACTTAGCTTGGGAAGCAGCCACAAATGCAGCTTTGACGGGCATCACTTGCAAAAACGGAGGAAGATTTGTGTTAAATTGGTGCTATACGAGTAAGTGGGGCGGTAAATTTGTGGATCCCCTTGTGCTGCATTGCTCAGTGGCTAAGGAGCTTTGGAATATGGTTTTTTGCTTGTTGAGTATTCTTTGGATTATGCTGCGTTTAGTAGAGGATTTGTTGTTTGCCTTTGTACAATCCAAGGAAGAGCCTCCTAAGGCCTTGGGATTCAATTACACTATGCTTGTTTTGGTGTGGGCTTTTGATAATTTTGAGTTGTCTTTGACGATATTTAAAATAGTTTCTGCATTCTCTGTTTTGTTGGGCAGATGTGAAAACGAAAGAAACCTTTGAAATGTTCATAGGTACTTCTGGTAGGGTTTTAGAAGGTTTAGTTTTCCTTTTTGCTCTTGTTGAACACGATTGGCACCCCTTCTTTTGGTGACCTTCGTGAATAAAAATTTTACGTGGAAGCAAAAATTGTGTAGAGCAAATCTTGATCTTGCAAATCTACTTACAATAGCTGTTCTCTTATCACAATTTAGACACACGAACATGTAAAATTGCTATTAACCAATAACAAAGAAAAGTTTGAAAATTACCAATTGAAGCACCTGACTGATCCTACAAACGAGGACTCGCCATCTGTCCATTGACGAATCTGTTCAACACCATGAGGTCTGAATATGATGAACAATAGATGCAGAATGTCAGAATGTCAGAAACACATTCATCTATGGAGATTTGCACTTTGTGTCTGAATAAAGTATAGTGGAACTTGCTTAATACCTTCGAATATCAGAAGTACACAAGTATATATACAAGCAAAGATATATATGAGCGTGGAAGAGAGACTCGTTAAAAGAACACTTACAAGAATTAAAGTGACTACTGTACTTTGAGAACATTTCATCACGAACATTAGTGAGACGGTAAAACAAATTCACTGTGCAAGTTCTTCTCTTCTATTCTTCAAAAAAATTCTTGAGTTCCAAAATCTGTGAATGAATCTAGTAAAATGGGCACGAGCTCCTCGAAAGCTGCCTCGTTAGCAAACCACTAGTCTCTGTTTTTAGTTTATCCTAATTTAGCTCCTCGAAAGTATAGATTGCATGGTACCCAATTGATTAGCAGAAAAAGGAGATATCCTTTTCTTTGCCAAACCTGTGATAAACCTAGCTTTTTCAAGCTTCCCGCCCTTCATGAGGCCTTCAAGTAGTTTATAGATAGTTTCAACACTCGGAAACCAATTCTTGCTCATACTGTCTTTGCACATGGTATATGCGATATCAAACTCACCTTCTTTACATAGGTAATGAATCATGGTCTGATATATTTTCTCATTGGGCTTGTAGCCCTCGCCATGTAAAGCAGAATAAACCCTTTTGGCCATTTCAAGATAACCAGCCCTGCAAAAGCCTTTTATCACCAAATTGTAAGTAACCTCGTCAGGAGTAATTCGAAGATACCGCATCGTACCCATCAGATCGTTAGCTTGCCATGCTCGCCCCCTGCTAACCAAGTACTGAATCCTAGCATTGAAGGTCGCAAGGTTGGGCAAACAACCCTTAAGCACCATAAGATTCCACAATCCATTGCCAATCTCACATTGGTTTATCTTATAAAATGCTGATATAAGAGTCGTGTATGTAACCACGTCAGGTGTGATATCCACTTTTTCCATGTCTACCATGATCATATAAGCTTTATCCGGTATATCCAGCTCGCACAATGCCTTGATAACAATGTTAACAGAAAATGTATCTAACTGAAACCCGTACTTCCAAGGCAAATCTCTAAGAAAAGACATAATGGCCGCCAAGTCACGCGTTTGTGTCAAAACCTTGAGTGCCGCGTTGAACGACTTAACTGTCTGACAACAACCATACAAATGCATATTGTAGTAAGTATCGACAGCTTGCTTAATCATCCCTGCCTTCCCATACAGCATTATAATCCGCACAATGAAACCTTCACGACGCCCCTGCCGCAAGGTCTTCTGATGCTCAAGCAATTCCTCTATGTAATCAAAGCGCCGGGCCCCTGCTAACCGAGATATCGTGTCTTCAAATGCAAAACGGTTTTCAATAACAATCTTGTTGTGGGCATTAGATTTGAATAGTTGGAATAGCTTCTCAGGATCTCTCTCGGCCTTAAGCTTAAAAAGGGCAGGCTCCTCTACAGTGATAGGCTTCGTAGTGTTATTAGAAACCACAATAGGGGGGCTACAACTAGAAGTGACACTGTCAGTCGATTTAATGGGAGCAGTGGCGATAGCAGCGGTGGAATATTCGGTGCCAAATCTGCGCACCACGCGCAGAGAGAGCATGTTCTAGTACTATACTCAGATTGAACATACCAACCCACTAAAATTAGGGTTCATACCGAATCATGTAAGTTATCTTCAATACCCATTAAAGAATAGAGTAACTTCTATCAGATGGAACATCCCAGCCCACCAAAATTATAGCTTAAACGGACTTTTGTAAGGAAATGTTGAATACCCATGAAACAATAGAGCTTCCCCAGCAAGATTAACGGTTGACACTGCGGGCTTAATTTATTAGATCAAAACACAAAGCTGAACTACCCAACCTTTCAAGAAAACTGAAACCCTAGAAAGAATGATGGTTAAACATAACGGGGCTGAGCTGATGAGAAATGAAATGCTTGCAGCCAAGAATAAAGAGCCTATACCTGGGAGCGCTGAACCCAATGACCCAACCAAACCTGCCCAGAGATGGCAGCTGCAGTTTGTACATTGAGGTTAGGCAAAATATACCAGCAAACTGTAGATTCGTAAAGGGTGTCAAATTCGGCGGGATTTGCAGCCAAAGCTGTGGCACGGGGAGTGACACACTGGTGTTTTTGGGGTGCGTACGTGTATAAGGCTATTGGCAGTCAGCAGACCAAACTGGTATCCAGGTTTAAAAAGAAAACTAAATTGTAAAAAACAAATGCAATATTGACAAAACTTCAGGGCGTATGTTTACAAAATTCGTTTTCTGGTTTTAGTAATGATGATGAAAATTTTTTTTTTTTTGCGTATTTTTATCATTTTCTATTTTCGTTTTGGATAAAATTACTCAAATAGTAACAAAAAACTGAAAACACCTTTTAGGTGTTTTCAACTTTTTTCACTGAAACTTAACTAAATATAATAAAAAATAGCTAAATTTTTTTTGGTGAAAATAATAAAAGTACAAAAACGGATTTTTAAACTGAATATGAAAATCATGAAAATGAAAACAGAAAATAAATATTGTAAGCGTACGAGGCCTATCTTTCGGGTGAACAATCCACGATTGTTGAATCCTGATTGAAGAGGGCCCGTCCGGGCAAATGCGACTAAATCTGGGGCGACAAAGTACAATGTATTTCAAGATCCATGTAATTTTTACACACACACACACACACACATATATATATATATATATATATATATATATATATTGGTCCAAAAATACAATAATTTTGTTCTACTTGATAATAAAAAGTCGGAACCAGTTTCATTATTATGCAACTATTCTAGTAAGGAGTGATTGAAACGGACTCCTAACTCATACCCGTAAACTTAAAAAGTGAGAGTGAGCGAATGAATCAATGTCTTTTATCGCAGCTCTGAATTATGAGATATATACGATGAATTCGAATCTCCTTAACCACACGGCCTAGGCTTCGTTGGTGAATCACTTTAGCCTTCGTACCTATCTCTTGGGTGCCTCTTTCAACGGATGATGGACGAAAAGAAAGCATCAAACTAATACAAGAAAATGTATTGTAACATATATTGCAAAAAAAATACTCATATCAATTTGCTTGCACCATTGCTTGCCTCCTAGACTAGTCCTTAAAAAGCCTAGGAAAAGCTCTAAATCTGGCCACATGCAAGTTAACCAATTTAACGGCACAAACCCCCAACCACTTTCTTCATGTTGAAGACGATGATGGTTTTATGAGGCGAGTAAATAAGGGGTGATTGTAGCCATCGTTCGTGATTACACTGACATGCCGGCTACAGCCATGGCCAAATCCTGTTCCAAATGCAGCTTCAACGTTGCATGTGGAGGCTATTGCCTTTAAGCGATGGTTGAGGCGAAGGTAGTGTGGCTCATGATTGGAATGGAAAGATCAATAACTGAAAATGATGTGGCTATCCACCTCGCCATGTTCGAAGGGTGGGGTGGCGGTGGGGAGGGTTGATTGCGATTTTGACTTGGCAGTGGAGTGGGATAGAGAACAGAAGTGTCGGTGTGGTATTTTTGAACAAGTGATTAGCAAATGTTAAAAGAACAAGAAAAGTGAAAAAGGAAAAAAAATTAAAGAACATGGTAACCAAATGTACGATAATTTTCCCCCACATTTATGCATACCTAAAGGAGAAAGTGGAAAGGAAAATATCATTCTTTTCGGGGTATAGAACAAAAATTATCAACTTATAGTGGATAGATACAAATTTATAAAAAAAATATCGATTAGCTGTATTTTTGTTTTTCTAATTCCCCATTTAAATTAGAAAAAAATCTAATTTTGCAGGATCATCACCTATGTTTTCTGGGTGTCCAAAAGTTCATTTTATTTGTTGCTAAAAGTGTGTTGGCAACAAAAATTTCGACGCTCACAAAGAAAGGCTAAATAAAAGTCTCCAACATCTGAGCTTTAAAATTCCCCGCGTGGCATTCCCCTGCACTACAAATTCAACAACAATACAAAGCTGCAGGCAACTTCTTCATTCCCTTATGGCGCTCATAGTCCCTGGTGGGTGCGCACGACTTCTGCCGAGCTCGCAACTACCGGCGCGCGTGAGAAGCCCCCGCCGTTTCACTACTTTGGCCACCGTATCGTCCCCATCTCGCGGCGGCGAAGCGGTGGACTGGGTAAAGGCGACATCCTGTTTCTTCGAGCAGGATTCTAGACCCATCATGCTATTTGACGGTAATTTTATCACACTTCTTGTGAATAGTTACTTTTTTTTGCTAATGTAAAGCTTCTGTATTTACTGATTATTCCATGTTTGACGCAAAAGGAGCCTCTCTTTGTTGGACTGATCAAGATAATGCAAATGGTCCTTATTTTTAGCGCAAACCTTTGAAACCCTCAATTAATGTCAAGTACTCAGTAAATTCACCTTCATTGCAACATCCAGTTAATCTTTTTTCTCCACTTTGGATATGTCATGATATAGGTATCATCATGCTATCACATATGATGTGGGCCATCACATAATTGACATTATATTGTCTATTTTCATGCTGTTCTAATTGGTACAATTTGCGGGCCATAACCTAAGAGCCCATTGTACTTCAATATTGATGCGGAATTAAGTTTTTTTCCTTTCATTATATTATAGGATTATGTAATGGATAAATGCGGTATTTGCCTTGATTTAAGGACAGAAATAAGGAAACAGGAGATAATCCATTCACTTTGGCGGGCACATGTATGTAGAGAATGATCAAAATATGAGTGTGAAATTGTAAATTGCAAACTTTTTTAGTTACAATATTAGCAATTGCACTCCCATTGGATGCTTGATGTAGGATATTGAATTGGTGACTCAAGTGAGTTTTTGAGCTTTCACTAGCTTGCATGATTTCAAATAAAGAGTGAGAAAGTTGTGACATCTTTTTAGCGAAAGTAGAAAAGAATACTAACAAATTAGACGCGACAAGTCTTCTCGAACTTGTATTGGCATGAGTAAATTGTGGTGGGGTGTATACTTGAGCATATCTATGGTGTCAAATGTGGTACTCATTACAGTGAAATGATGTGTGTTATAGGTGTCTGCAACTTATGTAATGGAGGTGTGAAGTTTGTCCGTGATAATGATCGACAAAGGTTGGTTTTTTCCATTCTTCCTGTAAGATTTCTTTTTTAAGTCAAGTTTTAACTGTAATTCAATACATGCTAATGGTTTCTGGAGACAAGTTTGATTGACAAGCAGTATGAATTTCCATGTATTTAAACAGAATGATTCCAAGGAACGAACTAAAATTGATTGCTTGATTCATATTTATCACATCGCTTCTTTGGCAGTTAGACCTTATTTATGTGAGCATTATTGGGATATAGAATTATGTTAACAAATTTGGATAGGTTCATCCTTAAAGTTAAAACTTGTCCTTACCAGCACAGATCCGGTAAAGTAGTTCTTCAAAGATAAAAGAAGGTCTGTTGCCATTTGTGGATGTTAGAAACTAAGATATATAGTTGAGTTTACTTGGATGGATGACCTCTCAACAGTTGAAAGCATCGATGCTTTCAACTTTACCTATCCTACTGACTACCATACAAAAGATAGTAATATCATGTCCGGTAGGAGGTCATCATAAGTCGAGAAGTGGAGAGATCATATAGAAATGCCTCAATGAACCATTAAGAAGTTGGCGTTTGAGGCTTTGGGAATGTCTATTTCCACATCGTATTATGCTTGTCCACGACATCATATGGCGCTCGGATATTTATATTTGTCAGTTGTGTGTATGTTATTTGTGGAAATAGATGTTCCCGGATGCCTATTTTGTATTGTTAATTACCATGAAGAAATAACTCTCTTTTCATAAAGTTGATCATTGAGTAGGAGAATAAGGTTTGAAGCTCTACAGAGTGAAGCAGGGAAGAATCTACTTAGGAGATCTGGAAGAGCACCTGATGATATTTCTAGTGTGGTACTCGTCGAAAAGGATAGGTATGTGCACACAAAGCTAATAGTATTATAGTTGAAAGCTAGTATGAGATAATTTTGCACACGAAGTACTTTAGCTCAAACATAAAAAATGCCCCGAAAAACACGACCTGAGATGCATTGAAACTCTTGTGGATTCAGGTCATACATCAAGTCAGATGCCGTATTGAAAATTATGGAGTACATAAACTTACCATTTCCCCAGCTAGCATTCTTTTTGCAGTTTATGCCTCAGTAAGCAGTAACTATACTTTTATTATAGCTTTGAAATAGATATAACAACTAAAATCTGGCATTATTACGTTCTTGGTGTTAATAATTGCAGATTGATACGGGATTTTGCATATGATAACGTTGCAAACAACCGTTACACGATATTTGGTCGCTCAGAAACATGTGAGCTATAGAAGTGTGGAGTGCCCACAAAGGACCTTTCAATTGACGTACCAGAAAGTTCTAGAAAGCAATGGTGGTCATGGAATGTATATATTCACGAAACTACAAGTAAGCCTGAATGTACTTCATTAGTTGTAGTTGCCTGTTGCTATTAAGGTGAAATTCGAATATCCATATCCTGGGCCTTGCCTATACAGTTGTAAATGTTGATGGGAAGCAGATTACTTAGACGTGCTTCTAACTAATGGACTTTTCTTTGCTGAAATTCGCATTTGTCGTAGCAAAACATCTATTATCCGTAACTTTTGTTCTATTTTTTGTCTAATTAAGTCAAAGTTAGTTGGGATAATTATTTTATCATATGCTTTGAATGGTTACATTTTGTGGGTTAGATGTTCCTGAGGGTCAAACATGTCAAATGCATGCTCAGAACTTTGCATTCAGTAATTTTGACCTTCTTATTAAAGCGAGTTAGTCAGGACCGATTAACAGGCAGTTCACAAAACTACATAGAAATTTGCCATCGGCAATTTTTATTCTTCATCTGGGTGTAAAAATTTTTCTTGTCTATAACCGGAACGAGAACTAGAACCACTTCTCTATCCTTAACGCTTAGAAGCTTTCCTCATGAAACAGCGGCGACTGTCGTAGACTACCATCCCATTTCAGTTATAGCACGGACAAGTAGTGGCTATGCCAGTAGGCATTTCACAGTAGGTTTAGTATGGGTGGATCTTCCATAAGCATTAATGCAGTTGGTGTAAGCCTTCTTTCCCGGAATTGTTGACGTTATATACACGTGATCAAGCACAATATTTGTGCACCCCACACTTTCACTACAACTCAGATTTATCACCTCGTCCGTGGTTGATGTCCCCAAAATTCCTCTGTAGGATATGTCGCTCAGCTTAATTGCAGATGTCTGCAATATCAGTATATTTTTGGAAAAGTGAAACGACAAAAGCAGTCAGCAATTCTTTTAAATTCTCTACTGTGCTAACTAATAGGTGTGGTGTGCTTATTGCTTGGAATTGGGTGTCAGCAACTTTGTCATTGTTGCTTATTACGCGTAGAATGAATGAAAAAAAGTGGATTAAATTTCCTCTGTATTATCAGAAGTAATTCTTACCTTGTTTTGGCAATTCACTCGACTGGGGCAGTAGTATTGGTCAATTATAATGGGGTTATTAACTGCTACAAACTTAATCTTCTCGAACGAGATCTTCCTCGCGTATCCTTCTCCTCCCTGTAAGTCAAATATTTGCACATAGAGACTTTAAGATAAATCTACTAAAAATTGTTAGTCTCATCTTGATTTACCTGCCAACTCTTGATCCTTACTCCAGTCATTGTTCCTTTCAGAGTGCAGTTCCGCACAAGTATATCTTCAACTGTATCATACCCTCCGTGTCCCAAGGCTCCAATGCTTGATGGAAAAAGAAAATAGCGAAAGAGTCGTATTGGACATCCCATGAAGTGCTCTTATCAGGAAATCATTACTTGTGTATTATGAGATTTGAATACGAACCTTATTCCATGGCCTGGTCCGCATGTCACACCAGTAATATTAACGTTGGACGATCCCCCGCTGATAGCAACACAATCATCACCTATAGTATTTGTGCGAAAGATTAGTATGACGGTAAACAATAACCTAGACGGGAAAAAGGGGAACAACTGTCCCAAAGATGAAAAAATGAAGAATGTACCTGTTCCAATGTAAGAGTTTCGGACTTGTACATTTGTCGAGCCAGAGATGTCGATACCATCAGTGTTGGGGCTTGTTTCGGGGGCAATTATGTGGAGGTTTGAGATGATTACTCCATGGCATTTTGTCAATATGATATGGCTTCTCGGGCTGTTTATATGTGTCGATCCGCTAAGTCGAAGACCGTTACATCTGTTAAATATCATTGCCTGCTTCATCGAATTACTACATAAGATATCACGACATTTAATTTTTTTTAAAATTTATGTTACGCAGTAAGCGTTTTGGAAATGTGCAAGAATACGTACAGTTGGCCCCTTGCAAGTTTCACCCTGAATGTCAGCAAAATGTACCCCAGATTAGCTTGAGCCATATATGCAGTATAGAGAAATCTTTCTTAGCGACAAATGGTTACAGTCACGTAAGCTATAGTTAGAGCGACGAAACTCAGCCATGAAAAAGCAAATGAATTGCCTCCAAAGTTGAAAGAACACTAGAAAAATGGAACTGGAGTTATTAAGTAGCAATTACGTTGGTCGCATTGTGTAGGCAAGGCTGTGGCCACCAAGCAGATCCTTGACCATCAACCTGTCCTCTTCCATAGATAGTAAGCCCATTAACGTTTGCAAAAGTAAGCCATGAGTTAATGTGAAACCCAGCCCATGCAGATTTTCTGTTAGGTGCAACTAAGTTTCCGGACAGCTGCAGTCACAGAGAGAAACAAGTCTGGCATTACAAACACAATTTTTACTTGTACTTGCAGCTCTTTCCTACGTGTAAGTTCTAAGTAGACGTTCCGATACATTACCAGAAAGTAGATTCGGGAGGGCGTGCATGGACCGCTGAATGTGGCTGGCTTCAGCAGGAATGTTCTGTTTCTTGGAATAACAAGGCTAGACGCATTTGATTGAGCCTTGCAAGCAGCCTTCCATGCCTTGAGGAAAGCCTATGCATTGTACATAAACGTCGTCAGAGAACTTAATTAGGGTAGCTGCCACCTATTCGCTAAATCCATAATGCTAACAAGTGATTTTCATCGAGTAAAGGCCGAAAAGAGAGATGGAGAAGGACTCACTTGCGAGTCATCAGATGTTCCATCGCCGACCGCTCCAAAATCCATAGCATTAAAAGAACTGGAGGATACAAGGTTGTTATTCGTAACGCTCGTTGCCAGCCGGAAAACCATGCATAAAACCAAGAAGAAGGTGAAATGATCCTGCAACAATTAGAATGTCTCAAGTTTGGCTGAAAACTACCGAAATCATCCATATTAGTACTTGCGAACTCTCGTATGAAACGAAGTACGCACCATTCTCTTCTTACCATATAGCTAGCCAAGTTACTGAAGCCTTGTGCTTCCCTGCACTCTGGTTATCTTCTATATATATATCAGAGTACCAGTACGGAAAAAAGATAGTTTTCTGGCAATGGAATGCTTGCTAAGTAAGTCTAATGTTGGTGATCTGTAGATAAAGGTAGTTTGAAAGTCCAAGATTTTCCTTGCAATGTGATTAAGCCAGGTATATAAATTATAACAAGCATACCGCTACTGCAAATGGGGCAAAAAATGCTGTGCGCACATGCCTACTTTGGCAATCAAATGACTTGCTAAATAGGCATAGTTCTTTCATACGTAAAGGTAGTTTGAAAGTCCAAGGTTTTGCCTTGCACCGTAATTAATGTATTCTCGCTAAATTGTTAATCGTTGAAATTGTTGCAAGAAACAGACAAGAACGATTCTAAAAAAATAATATAAAATTAGCTGGCTGAGGTGGGGACTAGGTCACTCTCTTAGGACGATTCGCGTCCCCTCGGATTATCACCGGTTCAACAAGATTATCAACGTCTCTGAGATATAACAGCACAGCTGTCACGGTTACTTCACTCGTAATTCTGTACAAACAAATGAAGCAGAAGCTTCACTCGATACCTTAATTACCAAAATTGCCCACAAGTCTAAGTGTATATAGAAATCAGAATAAAAAGAATAAGAGAGAGAGCTTCAGTTGTGTGTCAAAAACTGAGGAATAAGTTTTCTTTTTTAGGTGAAAAAAAGAACCGTTGAAAATCTGTTACAAAGAATTAAGTGTGAAATTCATTTCACAATAAAATGTTGTAATAAAAAATATGACTGTTGTGTAATAAAAGAAAACGTGACCGTTAAAGAGTAATAAAAAATACGACTACTGCTCAACAACTATATTTTTTATAATATAAATAGCATGTTATAGTTCCATTTCAATTCTGGGGAGAGGCAGTCGTATCTCCCTTACTTGTCTTTCCTCCTTGGGCTTGCGGGTCTTGAACTTAAGTATATCTTACTAAACGCCTAATGAGTATCATCTAATAATTTTTTTAAAAATTATTCACAATGGCCAACGTGAGACAAGTGTTTCTTCAAAAACTTAAGTATGTAAAACAATCTCAACCTTTTATTTTTAAGTAACATGGAACTAAAGGACTTGTGATTTTTTTCAAAACCATCCTTGGAAGAATTTTTTTTTTTTGTTTGTTAAAATACTCCAACATTAATTAATGATCCGTACTAAATAGTACTGCAGGTTGTGCAAATAGTCACAGGCCTCCTTTGACTGCAGTGATAACAATTCCTTTCACCAAAGTTTGCAGCAACAATGCAAGGATGCTACGTTGACCGCCCGACAGGAACGTTAGGCTGCAAAAATTTGTCCCTAAAACCTGCAATTTCATTAACACAGATAATTTTCTTGTGACAAAAACTATTGGTGATGAAATAAGAGGTCGGTGTTTACACTGTGTTCATACCCTATTCTGGTCGTACCCTAGGACGCGTTAAGGGACCCACTTTGCGCGACACATCACCCAGTCAGCGGTCAACTTTTCAACGCTTGAGAGCCGGTCAAAGCAACGCATGCTCGAGTCACGTGAACTGCTCGTGAAGCGACCTCGACGTGCCTTCCACCTTGGGGGTCGGCCACCCTATGGGCTCGGCCGCCTTGTGGGGCTCGGCCACCCTATGGGGTCGGCCGTAGCCACAACGACCGTCGCTTGTGGCCGCTCTGTCGCCATGACGATCGTCGCTCACGGCCGCGCGCCATTCACGTAACAACCCCTGTTACTCGGACGCCACTCCGCGACCCCCGTCGCTCGGGGGAAGTTACTCTGCGACCCTCGTCGCCCGCACTCCGTCACCCCCATGCGCCACTCCACAGATACAGTCGCGCCCCCTGGCGCTCTCTGTCACATTACGGTACCCCCGACACCTCACTCACTCCGCCGCGCCCTTGCGCTGCGCCGCTAATACAGCCGTGCCCCCCGGGCTCTCTGTCATTCTAACGGTGCCCTCGGTACCACTCACTTCACTAGGCCTGTGTGACACTGCCATGACTTGTACCCCGGCACCAAGTAAGGACTCGCGACAGTTGTCGCAGCGCCCGTGCTCCACAATCAAATGTCTCGTGCTGTAGGCATCGCGCCCATGCGCCACAATCATGTTTTATGCTTACGGGATGGGCTCACAACCTGAAAGCCATCGCCGTCTTCATTCCGGGGGGGCTTCGCTTCGTGCTCCGGCACGAGGACCCTTCGCAGCGGGATAGGCGACTCCTCAGGGACATTATCTCCGCCAAGGTGCCTGTGTGACTGGCCTACATGCTCTGGCACTGGGGGCTCGCGTCGGCACCCCTAAGGACTATGACCCCGGGGTCACTCCGAGATGGGAGCAGGTCTTCGGAAAGGCATCTTGCCTAGTCCACCTGGCAGCTGGGCGTCGGGTCTTCCCTACCGTTGCCAGGCCTGTGGGATTCAGTAAGGGCTTGGACCGGTGGCTAGGGCAACGGGCTTACTCTGATCACGCCGGCACGGTGTCTTTAGTCTTCTCAGACAGGTAGAGAGATGCTGTGTGGGGCAAGGCAGTGCGAATTTGGGAACCGACAGTCCAACGGAGAACCGGTATTTGTGGACCCCCTGATGATGTGTCACCCTCAGGGGGTGACACATGTCAGCTGATGACACATTGATGACATCGACACTTTTCCCTATAAATAGGGGACCTTGGATTTCATTTTCGACAGAACTCTCGCATTTTGCCATTTTCACTTTCTCTCTCTAAAACTCATTCTCTCTGGAATTCTAGAAAGAGAAACACATTTGCACCCCTGACGCTGACCCTTGACGCTGCACCCCTGACGCTGACCCTAGCTGGGATTGTCGGTCGCCGGCCCTATTCGTCTTTGCCTTGCTTGTGCAGCACTGCCAGCCCTCGCGGCCTGTCTGGGGAGCCTTACTCTCAGCCCTCACTCCGTCCTTGCTGTCTCTCATTTTGTACACTTGGAAGCTGACTCGGATTGCAGCCTTTGTGGTACCTCCACGTAGGCGCGGACCCACATTTCCTGGCGGCACACTGTAGCCACTAGGATATTTGGTTTGGGCTTTATCGCAAAGAAGCAGCAATACAGTGAAATGGTAATCCCACTACATTGTGTTAGGGCTTGTTTGCCAGGGAGGATGAAAAAAATATAGGGAGCAAAAATGTCGTCCCTCCAATTTTTCATCCACAAGGGAGGGGATAATGGCGTCCCTGTGTTGTTTGGGTGGAGGACACGTTGAAGGAAATAAACGACTGTCAAGTTTTATATTATGTTGTCCTTTAAATTACATTGAATGTGTGTATTTTAGACGATTTAACAAGTCAAATGAGTGATCTACACTTTTTGCCTTCCTTTGACATAAGTATTTGAGTGAAAAGAATATTCCAGGACCGAAAAAGGAAACTTAGGCTTCGTTTGACAAAATTTTTTTTTTGGTTTTCAGTTTTTAAAGAGCAGTTTTTTAAAGAGCAGCTTAATTTTTTTTTTTATAAAAACAAGTGGGTGTTTGATAACCCCTTTTTTTTTTGAGGTTTTTTTTTTGGTGTTTGGTAACCCTTTTTATTTTGACTTTTTTTTTTTGGTGGTTTGCGGTGGCGGTGGTGGGGCGTAGCGGTGGTCGACGGTGGTGGTGGTGGTGGCCGACGGCCAGAGGTGGCTGCCGGCAGTCACCGGCGGTGGTGGCCGGCGGCCGGAGGTAGCTGCCGGCCGTCACCGGCGGTGGTCGCCGGCGGTGGTCGCCGGCGGCCGGAGGTGGCTGCCGGCAGCCACCTCCGGCGGTGGCTGCCGGCGGCCGGAGGTGGTTGTCGGCAGTCTCCGGCGGTGGTCGCCGGCGGCCGGCAGTCTCCGGCGGTGGTCGCCGGCGGCCGGCAGTCTCCGGCGGTGGTCGCCTGAGGTGGCTGCCGGCGGTGGGAGGGTGGTGGTGGTGGTCGAAAAAAAAAAACCAAAAGTGAAAAAAAAAACCAGTTTTTGGAGTTTTTTTTTTACTCTGCAGTTTAAAAACTGGTTTTTTAAATTGAAAAAAAAATGGTTACCAAACGCTCTTTTTTTTTCAGTTTTTAAAATTGAAAAAAAAAAGAGGGAAATTTTTTTTGTCAAACGGGCCTTAATCTTATTATCTTTCCCATTTCACTCTTTTAACATTCAAATTAAAGTTTTTCCATCCCCACACTTTCTCATTAACTCTTTCCCATGCGTCCTTTCAAATTCTATAATAGAAACATACACGTTTCTAGATGTTATCAGTTTCTAGATGTGATACACTTTAAGTAATTTAGCGACAAATTTAAAGGTCGTATATACGAGATATTTTGATTGCCAAATTTTAAGGTCGTGTCTAAGGAGTTTTGCTGTTGACTCACAAAAGACGACGATTTAGCATCTTTCTTTGTCAGAAACCAAAAATGCAGAACATTAAAACATTCAGCCAGCAACACATTGGTGAAATTATTTGAGAGCTCGACTTTTCACCATTCACACTCCATTTTCTTCGTTAAAGATCTTTAAGAAATGCCCTTTTATGTTCTTTAGTGACACTTTTTGATCGTCAATGCCGAACATGACGTGTGGGTAATAAACCGCAAAATGCGGATCTGCATTCCCAGTTTTGTTTCCCATAATAATCTACTTAGGAGATTAAAAGCTTAATTATGCAGGGGAAGTGCTAAGTACAATGTGTTTATTTGCGAAAACTTTCCAATCCTTCACAGCAGGTATTTATGGAATGACAATGAACAGTAAGAGCAGGAACATTAGCCAATAACATGGACAGATGATGGCTAAGGCAAAAGGCAATTCACAGCAGGACTGGAATGACTAAATTTTCCATGCGCATTGAAGCAGCTGGCATAAGTCCTCCTCCCCTGAGTTGTGGATGTTATGTACACATGATCAACTGCTATGTTGGTGCACCCAACAGTTTGGCTGCAGCTCAGGTTTATTACCTCATCCGTGGCTGATGTCCCCATAATCCCACTGAATGATATGTCGCTCAACTTCACCGCCGATGTCTTCGATAAGTCACCCGCCAAAAGACGTTCGTGTCAGCAAATAGACTTTCTGATATGATAGCTAGTTAATTTTTCTAGTACTGATCATATGGTCATTCTTACTTGGTTTTGGCAATTGACGTGGCTGGGACAGTAAAACTGGTCGATTATAATTGGGTTATTAACCGCTGCAAACTTAATCTTCTCAAATGAAACCTTCCTTGCATAACCACTTCCTCCCTATATTATCAGTACAACGTAAGGAGTATGATTAGAAAAACTTGCAAATCAGCAATAATTAGACTTGAGGTATATATATATTTACCTGCCAAGTCTTAAGCCTTACTCCATTCAGGGTTTCTTTAAAAGTGCAATTTTTCACATGTATATCTTCCACTGTATCGTATCCTCCGTGCCCCAAGGCTCCAATGCTGCATAGAATCAGTACTTCTTAAACTAAACTTCTGGCATTAAAATACAAAAAATCAAGAAAATACTTTAAGGCACAATTTAAAACTTGTAGCATTCCACTTTGCTGAAACTTTTACTGACCTAATACCGTGGCCTGGACCGCATGTCACTCTGCTGATATTGATATCGGATGATCCCCCGCTAATGGCAATGCAGTCATCACCTGCATATATTTAGGTTTCGCGAAACATGAAAAAGAAAGACAAAACCAGGAAGAAGCATGTAGTAGAGTGACAATGAACAAAGAAAAAAAGAAGAGTTAAACAACAGGCTAAACTTCATCAAGAGAGACAACTAAAACTTACCCGTTCCAATGTATGAGTTTCGGACTTGTACGCTGGTTGAGCCAGAAATGTCAATACCATCGGTATTAGGGCTTGTTTCGGGGGCAACTATACAGAGGTTGGAGATTACTGCACCATTGCAATGGGTGATTGTGATATGGCTTCTGGGGCTATTGATGTGAGTCAACCCGTTGAGTCGAAGACCGTTACATCTATTGAACGTCAATGCCTATTCATCACGTGTTATATTGCTTGCATTAGGACCAATATTTTTGGGAATTTTTTAGAAAAGTTGACTTAGGAATTTGGATGCCTTCTAAATTTGATTACAGATATTTTGCGCTATACTCACAGTCGGTGCATTGCATTTTGTTCCCTGAAATTTAAGTACATGTATGTAAGAATTTCCTCAAGAAGCATGAAGAATACAAGAGATTAACTGAGGAAATGAACAAATTTTACATACACTGGCAACATTTTGTATGCATGGCTGCTGCCACCAAATAGACCCTTGACCATCAATCTGTCCTCTACCATTGATAATGAGATTGTTGATATCGGAAAAGGAGAGCCATGAATTAATGTGAGACCCATCCCATTCTGATTTTTTGTTAGGCGCAATAATGTTTCCAGACACCTGTTTTTGCATTAAGCTCATGTCAGAATTCTAACTGTAACCTATGATCTGAAAAATGTTTTGTCTGCTGCTAAGTCTTAGTCATTTACAAATTACTATGTCATGTGATTAGGATCTGTCCCATTCATAGTCACATGCACCTACAAGTTACAATGAAGTTTTCACAAGAAATAAGAATCCTGAAGAACTGTAAAAGTGTGCACTTGCGGATAACTTGTTCAGGAGTACAGAAATGCCTGGAAATTATCCCAAACCACATCCTCAAAAAATTTTGTTCTGATAAGATTTTTAGCAATTAAGTGAAGGAGCTAAAAACAAAAGAACTATGGATTTTCCTCTCCAAGAAATTTTGACCCGATTCATGGTCTTGAGCTCGACACCATTTATGTCCCCAGCACTGTATTTTGAAGGGCGAGTGCAGCTGCTAGAGAATCGCTTTAGCATCTCATCTTGTATTTTCAAGGTATAGTGCGGCTGCTAGATAAATAGAGGTCCTATGAGTCTTGGTGTCTAATGATCTCGCTACTTCTATGTATGTGGACGGCATTAAATCTTCTCTTGGTTGTGCGCATTGCTGTTTTTCTTTGGATCTGGTTACTTTGGGTTGCAGTTTTAACCATGTCCAAGTGTTTTGAAGTATTTCCTAGACCTAATCATTTATATGGTTAAACTGAGAATATTTTGGAAAAGCTCAGTACATGACCTTCCAGAAAAATCTGTGAAGAAATCACTAAAAGGTGTAACGTCTTAAAAAAATTGTCAGTGTTTAGCAATTCCTACAGAAATCATTGAAGAGTAGGGAAACCATGCGAATGAAGCCCTTTTCTATCTTGTTAATGGTTATACTACCAGCATTGCTTACAGTACCTGCACGTAGACACGAGAGGGAGTGCATGGGCCGCTGAATGTCACTGGCTTCAAAAGGAAAGTCTTTGCCGGAATGAGAACGGTAGAGGCAAGTGATTGAGCCTCACAAGCGGCCTTCCACGCCTTCATGAAAGCCTGTGTATTGTACATAATATGTCAGATATATGCTGCTATAAGCCTTCTACTCATCACTAATTTCGTGCGAGAGAGGGAGAGGAGGGAGAGTGACAATTAATTACCTGCGAGTCATTGGTTGTTCCATCTCCAATTGCTCCATAACTAATAACACTAAACGCGTACGAAGCAGATGATACAAGGTCTTTAGTGGCACCCAATGCAGAGGAGACGACCACTACCATGCATAACACCAAGAAGATGGTCAAATGATCCTGCATAAGAGGTACACCACCAAACACGAAAAGAGTAGCTCATGTGATAGTATATGATCCATTTGCAAAAGACAAACTTCATCACACTGATGATGGGTTTTTTTGGCAATTTCAGTTTTGCTAAAGCAACCATGTAGCTTTGCCAAAATGGGTCTCTTGCGCCATCAGGTGTACGCAATTAGCGTTTGCCAAAATGGGATTTCATAACACCTCGGAGACCCACACGAGTTAATGTTAACAAGACGAGGCTCACCATTCTACCAGAAGAAGAGTATTAGAACGTAGCACTTGAGAGAATTTGTTTCTTGTGGGCATGCTATCCTTTTAGTCTTTTACTAATATATAGGTTTCGTGACAATTGATCAGAAAGCTTTTCTTCAGTTTTACGTAAACAATAGTTACACAATTTTCACAATGTTGCTTGATCAGTCATGTTCACAGCAAATCCATGCGTAGCGCTGCGTTCACATGCATGGTTTACACAAATTTCCAATCAGCAAATGTGACAGTTGTTGAGCACATGCATGCTATGGATAATATATTACCCTCAATCAAGACTAGACGGTGACTAGGTAATCAGCAACCTGTTACCTAGCTTAAGGTGGTTCCGAGAAACAGAGAGTATAATAGAAGAAAGATGGTATGACGTTTGGCCATCATGTGCTTATTAAACATTTACTTGGGCTGAATAAATGGCAATGTTGAAGGGATTCAGCATACTTTTTCTCTAAACAAGAAATGTATTCTGAAACCTAGGGAAACTAACGTTGTAGACTGCTGCCTTTCATTACTGAAGATTGGGAGTATAGCTACGTTTTATATATTCCCTCTCCAAATTTATGTAGCTTTGTATCTAAACGTCTTTCTGCTTTTTATCAAAGTTTGCCACTAAAAGAGCTTTTGACAATACTTTAAGCGGCAAAAAGCAACTTGGGCATCTTCGTCTAAATATCACCCCACTAACTCTATACTGAGTTTTTCATGTTTACCACAGTAATTAGTATTTAAAACCTTGTCTGAAGAGCGCATATCAAAGATAATAGCTGTTGAGATGGAAAAGGGGTTCGCTGCTACGTGGAGGTGCCATAAAGGATGCAGTCTGAGTCAGTTTCTAGGTAGACAAAATGAGAGACAACAAAGACGGAGAAAGGGTTGAGAGCAAGGCTCCCCAGACAGGTCGAGAGGGCTGGCAGCGCCACGTAGGCAGGACGACGACAAACAAGGCTGGCAGTCGACAATCCAAGTCAAGGGTGTAGCGTCAAGGGTCCGGTGTCAGAAGTCCAAATGTGTTTCTCTCACTAGAATTCAAGAGAGAATAGGCTTTTTAGAGAGAGAAAGTGAAAAGTCCAAATGAGAAAAAGATTCTTGAATAAGCTCCAAAGTCCACTATTTATAGGCAAAAATGTGAATGTGTCATAAGTTGACATGTGTCATCCCCTGGGAGTGACACGTCGCCAGGGGGTCCAAAGTACTGATTCTCCGTCGGACTGCCGGCCCCCAAGTTCATGCTACCCTGCCCTTGCAGCATCTCTCTGCCCGTCTGAGAAGACTGATCGCGCCGCAGTAGCATGATCAGAGTAGCCCATTGCCCCAGCCACCAGTCCAAGCCTTTACTGAATCCCACAAGGTGCATCAAGAGACGCGCAGAGAACCTGATAGCGGTGAGGGTTGCTCCTGTAGCCAACTGCCAAGCGGACTAAGCGCAGTGCCCTCCGAGGACCTGCTCCCGTCCCGGAGTGACCCAGGGGTCATCGCCCTGGTGGTGTCGACGATCAACAGCAACATGAGTGGGCATGGTCACCGCTCAGTGCTTAGAGTCTGTTGCGGGGAAGTCTTCGTGTCGGAGCCCCCTGCGAGTGTGATGTTAATGGCTTTAAGGTTGTGCCGTCAATGGCTTCAGGGTAGTGAGTCCATCCCGCTGCGAGGGCTGGAGCCCTCGGTGATTGTGCCGGCGATGGCTTTAAGGTTGTGAGCTCATCCCACGGTTTGATTGAGCCAGCAATGGCGCGAAGCCCATCCCGCAGTTTGATTGAGCAGACGGTGGCTTTAAGGTTGTGAGCCTATCCCGCAGTGAGGGCCGGAGCCCCCGGTGATTGTGTCGGCAATGACTTTAAGGTTGTGAGCCCATCCTGCAGTTTGATTGAGCCCGCAATGGCGCGAAGCCCATCCCACAGTTTGATTGAGCTGGCGATGGCGCGAAGCCCATCCCGTAGTTTGATTGAGTCGGCGATGGCGTGAAGCCTATCCCGCAGTTTGATTGAGCCATCCCGCAGTTTGTTTGAGCCATCAATGGCGCGAAGCCCATCCCGCAGTTTAATTGAGCCGGCGATGGCACGAAGCCCATCCCGCAATGAGGGGTCCTCGTGTCGGAGCACTATGAGCAGAGCCCTCAGAATACTGCACATTTCGGAGAGTGGGTCGAAGCATGTTCCACATCCATGGCGGGGGCGCATGGTGTGGTGAATAAGTGTGATGCCCGGAGGCCTGTAACATGATTGGTGTAGGGGGCACACATCATGAGAATAGCGCAAGGGCGCAGCGACGAACGTCGCGGAGATATACTTGGTGCCGGGGGCACGTATCATAAGAATGGCACAAGGGCGCAGCGACGACTGTCGTGCAGCAATACTTGGTGCCGGGGGCACGTATCATAAGAATGGCGCAAGGGCACAGCGATGACTGTCGTGGAGCAATACTTGGTGCCTGGGGCATGTATCATAAGAATGGCGCAAGGGCGCAGCGACGACTGTCGCGGAGCAATACTTAGATGATAGTATGTGGCCGTTGTGACGACTGCGCACGGTCGGTGACGAGTGTCATGTGACCATTGTGGAAGGCGTCGAGGGTTGCAGAGACTGCCCGCGAGGGACAGGAGTCGCAAAGTTGTCATGCGGACGTGGGAGACGAAGATCGCGGAGACGGCGCACGGGCGACGAGAGTCGCGAAGTTGGATCGCGGGCGATGGGAGTCGCGGAGCTGTCGTTTGGACTCAAGCGACCAAGGTCGCGGAGATGGCACGAGGGCAACGAGAGTCGTAGAGTTGGAGCACGGGCGACGGGAGTCGCAGAGCTATCGCGCGGACGCGAGCGACGAAGGTTGTGGAGATGGCGCGTGGGCGATGAGCGACGGTTGTCGAGGCGACGGAGCGTGAGGACTAGCAAACGGTCGTCGCGGTCACGGAGCCCGGAGGTGAGTGACGGTCGTTGCGACTAAGGCGCGCTGCGAAAAGAGGGCCCGGCTCCAAGTTGTTCAAGAATAGTGGCGTTGAGTTTCTCGACCCTTTGCCTTAGTCATAGAGTGAACAGGACTTCCTGCGCTTCAAGCTAAAAAAAATGGACTAAGTCAGAGAACTAAAACAAGATAAAAGCACAAGGAGCGGATTTAGCAATCTAGTTGTCATCAAGACAGAATGCCAACGAGTTCTTTTTTAGGTTGTTTGTGTATATGCCCTGGGTATAATGAAAAAACCAACAGTTTAATATAAAATAATCCACAGCCACAATACATTGTTTTTGGTACATAAGTTCCACTTACCCTTCCAAGCTATCACATAATATCCATGATGTAGCTCAGCTATTGCATAGCAAAGCCAGAGTATCACCTGCACTAATCTGTTAGGTGCATAAAGGCCCAGCACTTCAAACGATTGTCGGTCGTCAAGGTAGGTGGCCGGCTCCCTTGAGGTGGCCGACCCCCTTGGGTGGCCGACCCCTTAAGGTGGCCGACCCCCTTAAGGGGGAAGGCACACCAAGGTTGCTTCACAAAGTGAAAATGCATGATGACTTGATTATGTGATGCTTTGACCGACATGTGAGCGTTGAAAAGTTGACCGTTGACAGGGTGATGTGTCACGCAAAGTGAGTCCCTTAGCGGGCCCTAAGGTGCGACCAGAATAGGGTATGAACAATAGCAATATGTATATTCCACCAACTATCAGTAAAAGTGACTTTGTCTATTGCATGAGATTCCCGTCATTATTGATATCTCGAGAGAACTTGGTACACTCTGTGCTTACAAAAACATTAAGCCACAACGACGAATCTATGAAGCTATTTCAACAAACAATTCACGGTAGGGAAGGTAGCGGTAAATGTTCCATGGGCATTGATACAGATGGAGCAAGTGTTTTCTTGTGGATTGGCTGATTCTATGGTGTTGTTGTTTAGCACAATGCCAGTGCAGCCAATGCTTTTACTGCATTGCAATTTGATTGCTTCTGAGCAGCTCGATGTCCCCTGAAATCGAGCATATGAAACCTCGCTTATCTTCACTGCCGATGTCTTCAAAATTTTGCAAAACAAAGAGATTTGTTAGCAAAATATTGTTGACACAACTTGCAAATGACGATGATGTGAAAAAAATATCTGGGAACGTTGGGGGATGGGGGCGAGGGTGGGGGTTGTCCTTACTTTATTTTCGCAATGTTTATGATCACAATAAAACTGGTCGATAAGGATGGGGTTCTTAGCTGCAAAGAGAATGATGTCCACAAATGAGATCTTCCTGGCGTATCCTGATCCACCCTTAATAAAAGAAACCAGATAAATTAAATTAATGAGGTGATCGTTATTCAATCCCTAATGATTGCGTTTCTGGCAATTTCGTGTGATCATCTCCTAGAAATCCAGTTACACCCCATTAAAACTTACCTGCCATGTCTTGATCCTTGCTCCATTCTGAGTTCCTTTAAAGGTACAATTCCTAACGTGGACTTCTTCTACTTCGCTTGTTTCTCCATTGATTCCCAAGCTTCCGACACTACAACATCAGTTTCAATTTTATTGATTTGCAATTCTCAAGTACTAATTCTTCTTCAGTTGCCAATTCTAAGTTATAAATTGGTAGTACTTTTTCGTAACACTCTGATTGCCAAAAAGTTAATTATCTGACCTTATACCACGGCCTGGACCACATGTAACGCGAGTAATATTAATGTAAGAGGAACCACCGTTGATAGCAATGCAGTCATCACCTGCAAAAGCACAGTAACAGATTTTGTAAGCGAAAAAAGAAAAGAAACAAAGGAAGGCATGGGGAGGGGGTCGGAATGGAAGCAATTTGTAAGTATTGCAGGAAATACCTGTTGCAATTTGAGAATCTTGTATGGTAACATGCTTTGAGTTGCTGATATCAATTCCGTCTGTATTAGGGCTTGTTTCAGGGGCAACCATATGGAGGCCCGTTACCTTTACACCATTGCACCCATCTAGAGAGAGGTGGTTTCTTTGGCTGTTTTGATGTCTCAATCCACTGAGTTTTCGTCACATTGAGAGAATGCCAAAGCCTTTGGCCAAAAGTGTTAGTTGCAATGTAGAAGTTATGGGAAATTCTTACACCATCAAAATAGCAAGGAATGAAATCTAACTACTGTTTAATTAGTGTCTGTTTAACTAAGATAGTAACCCTAGAGATGAAGAACCATTTGAACACAGAGGCTTGTACTTACAGTGGGTTGCTTGCAACCGTCTCCCTAGAAAATGAAACCATGTGTAAGAAGGAAGGCAAAACTAAACCAAATTTTTTGAATGAACGCTTATATGCATCATAGTTCAAAAGTTACTGACTGAATTCTCGCAGGATTTCCACCAAGAGGATCCTTGACCATCAATCGATCCATTTCCACTGACTTCAAGTCCTTTTACATTGGTGAAGTGGA
Organism: Escallonia herrerae; assembly: GCA_033070095.1. NCBI lineage: Eukaryota > Viridiplantae > Streptophyta > Magnoliopsida > Escalloniales > Escalloniaceae > Escallonia > Escallonia herrerae. Next base: position 213,678 of record JAVXUP010001052.1, on the reverse strand, counting down.
TCCATTTTGTTTGATCTTTGTCTGTCCAAGCTGATTTGCTTGGGGCAACAATGTCTCCGGAAATCTGCAATCGACGTTTGATCAGCTATCGTTCCATAACTTGGATGACAAGAAATTTTCTTGTCAATTATTCGTCGGAATAGAATGCAATGGCTCCAAAATACTCCCATTAACCCAAAGTTAACACTTGATCATTTTAGTCCATACTAAAATCATTGAAAACCAAGAAATTATTCTTGCTGTGCATGGTTTTTTCCTGTTAAGAGTAACTTATCGTTGATTACCTGAACATTGATCGATGGAGACTTGCATGGACCTCTAGAAGACACTGGACTAAGCAAGAATGTCCTCTTCGCAGGTATGATGAGAATGGGACTGCTTGCTGTAGCTCCACAAACCTCTTCCCATGCCTTCAAAAATTCCTGGATTGCCAATCATCGAAACTTAATTACGTTTTACAGTTCGAAGTGGCACTACTAACAAAAACCAATGAACATTAGTATTCACTTGAGCCTCTAAGATTAAGCAGACTGGCACCTAAACCGCAAAAGTTATAGATAGTCGTTAGCTATAATTATGTAACCATGAAAAAAAATCAAAACGAAGTTTCAAATGAGGGGGGGGGGGGGGGGGGTGCCTAAATTTTTCTTTCCATACATTTTAAAAGACAGCCTAATTCTAATGTTTTACTTAAAAGGAAAAATTTTGACTGCTATTCAGGTCGAAAAAAAAAATAGATACAACTACCGTGCAGCAATAACTAATGGTCGCTAAGTACTTTTAGTGAATCTTATTTAGTAATGTTAAGGAATTTCTGGGAAAAACTTGTTGAATCTGTAAGCAGGAATGTCACTGACTATATCTAACGACCCTTAACTATCATTATACGAGGAGTTATAGTTATCTTGCAAAGATTTATTCTTTACTCGATTATTGACCTAATATATAGCCACTACTGGTTAGAGTAATCAGATAGGTTTAACGAATGAAGTAATTACTTGGGAATCGTCTGTTTCTCCATCTCCTGTAGCTCCATATTTCATCACATCAAATATGTTGCCCGAGGAGTCACTGCCATGTGAATATACTGGGGTGCTGCATGCCAACGTACTCACACAGCATATGACCAAGAAGATAGTGCAAAGATCCTGCACGCAGTAACATTATTTTCCAAAATGAGTAAACTTTTTAAGGCCTGTGCTAGTGTGTGCCTGCATTTTTTTTTTTTTTGTGCGGGGGGGGGGGGGGGGGGGCTTATTTTAAACCGAGAAAACTTTTGTCCTGACTTCGGTTGGAGCAACTTCCTCCGACCAATAACAGCACTTTATCGCTGAAAATATTATCAAGGCCGTCACCAATGAGCTCCACCAATAACTTTTAAAGTGGAAGAAGTTTTTCCCAACCTTGGTAGGAGCAAAACATTGTCCTCAAGAGATAACATCTGGTGCAACATAATAGTTAGAGAAAAATGAGAGAGAATTTACCATTACAACGGCTAACAAAAGGAAAGCACTTTCAATCTCATTGAAGTCCTCTGAGGTCTTTCCCTCTATTTATACTGTGTTATTTTCCCTTTAAACTTGTATCTGAATTTCCTTATAGAAGTATGAACTAACTGTAGCCGGATCATGTAAAAATGTTTCCATTTCAGCAGTCTCGTAGAAGCTGAAATTCAATATGAGATTACTTGACCAGAACAAATATTATACGAGATTAACAGAGTTGCCTAGCTAGTTGACTTATTTCGTTAAAAATGGCCTGCTGTATCTGCCAACTTATATTTCACATAATAATATGCATAGCCAGCTTGATGTTCTACGTACCACCCACTTTATTTGGCCTTCCAAATGTAAAAACTTGCTGCATTTTGGTCAAATTGCAGCATGATGGTAGTTTTGAACTTCATATATTTCGGTCAAGTAGTGTTTTGCCTAATTCATTTTCTTTCTGTAAATGACTGGTCCAAGTCAACCTTGTAAATCTCGTAATGTTACCAGATGTTTTCCAAAGTTTAGATTTCAGCATCCTCAAAATTTTTGTTAAGTACTTCATGCGACCGTAATTTTGACCATTCCAAGTGCGCCGAAATTTGATGATACAGTTTTCGTTTTTCCTTTGGGTTCTATATTGTACCAGTTGATATATGTCTTGCATTTTTTGTTACGGGCAAACAAGGACCAGCTCTCGTGCAAGCGTAGCAAGGGAGAACATTGGAGAATAGTACTAATAAAGTTACCTTTTGTTTTGGCAAAGTGGTGTTCCCGACCTATTCTGGTTGTACCCAAAGGCTCACTGGGGGTCCCATTTTGCATGACACGCCTGCACAAGGAACATGCAATATTCAACTCTTCCAACCGGTCAAAACGTGCACGCTCAAGTCACATGTACTTCTCACTTTTTTTACGTGACTTCGCCACTAAGAAACTCATCCTTGCGCAACTGCTCATCACGCATTGACCGGTGTACTTCGCCCGGCGCCCGTGGATGCACCATGGCACTGGCCGGGGGAAGTTGGCCTTGGCCTTCCCCTTGGGGTCGGCCTCGACCTTCCCCATGGGGTTGGCCTTGGCCTCCCCCTAAGGGTTGGCCTTGGCCTTCACCCAAGGGCTGGCCTTTGGCTTCCATACTTAGCATTTTCACTTCTCTTCAAGGGACCGGACATCACTCCTCGACCCTGTCACCCCGACATCACTCCACGACCATGTCGCCCGGACATCACTCAGCGACCCCGTCGCCCGGACATCACTCCGCGATCCCTTCCCCCGGAACTCACTCCGCGACCCCCGTCACCTGGACGTCACTCCGCGACCCTTGTCGCCCGGACGTCACACCTTGCCCCCGGCACCTTACTCACTCCGTCGTGCCCATGCGCCGCGCCACTAACACAGTCGTGCCCCTGGCTCTCTGTCACACTACCATGCTCCTTACATCGGTCCATCCTTTCACCACACCATGCGCACCTTGCCTTGGTCGTGGAACACATGCTTTGACCCACTCTCTGAAGTGTGCAGCATCCTGCGGGGATAGGCGACTCCTCCGGGACACTATCTCAGTTCTTTAACTCCTCTTCCGCCAGGTAGACGGCTTTTTCGGGATGCTACCTGGCCCGTCAGGTAGACGGCTCCTCCGAGATGCTACCTTGACAAGCTCCGAATGCTCCGGCACAAGGACTCACCCGCGGGATAGGCGACTCTTCCAGGACACTATCTCTGCCAGGGTGTCTACGTGACTGGCCTACGTGCTCTGGCACTAGGGGCTCGCGTCGGCACCTCTAGGGACTATGACCCCCGGGTCAATCCGAGATGGGAGCATGTCTTCGGAGGGCATCACGCCTAGTCCACATGGCTGCTGGGTTTCGGGTCTTCCCCACCGTTGCCAGGCCTGTGGGACTCTGTAAGGGCTTGGATTAGTGGCCAGATCAATGGGGTTCTCTGGCCACACCGACGCTGTGGGAGCCAGTCTTTCTAGACAAACAGAACGACGCTGTGCAGGGTAGGCCGGATGACTATGCGATTCGACAATCCATGGAGCACCGGTAGCTGTGGACCCCTCGGTGACGTGTCACTCCCGGGGAGTTTCACGTGTCGCGTGATGACATCATCATCTCAACCTATATAAATAGAGGTCTTGAGAATTCATTTGGAGGACTTCAGATTTTCAGATTCACGGAACTCTGACATTTTCACTTTCTCACTCTAGAATGCTAGAGAGAAATATACAGGACCTTGACTCTAGACCTAAGTATCGGACTGTGACTGTCGTCATGTATTCACTTTGTGCCATCGCCCTCGCAGCACTGCCACCCTCAGGCTCTTTCTGGGAAGCCCTTGGTCTCTACCCTTGCTCTGCCCTTGCTGTGTCCAACGTCATCACACTTGGCATCTGACTCGAACTACATTCCTTGTGGAACTTCCACGTCGACTGCGAACCCACTTTCCTTGGCATCAAGTGGTAGCTCCCAACCAACCAGGTTTACGTATTGGTAGATTCTTGTTCTGCAAGTAATTTGTAGTTATAAAACCGTCATACTAGTCTTAATAGATTAAGTTGTCATGGAAGATATAAGAGAGTCAACATGTAAATCTGACTTGTGCATAACATATTTGTGTTCCTTATGTTTGATTCATCGTCTTTAATATATTTATTATGTGACCATTTTGTAACATACAAATCACTGAATTAAGTTTGATATGTACGTTCCGTATCTGGGTAAATCCTTTTTTTATAATGCGAACGACCTTTAATTAATGAATAAAGAGCGGATCTAGCGCAATATATACTATGTATAGCAAGTCAAAACTCAACAAAAACAGCATAACCTCTCACAAAGTGATCAGAAAAACCTTAATTGAGAAAATAACCCTAGTGTGGGTTCCATCATCTGGTCCTTAACCGGCATAAGCATGTGCCACGTGTAAAGTTTCATCTTATTAGAATGAGAGTAGACTTAGGCCACGTTTGACGCAGTTTTTTTTTTCAGTTTTGGAAACTGGAAAAAAAAGTGCGTTTGGTAACCATTTTTTTTCCTTCTCCAATTTAAAAAACCAGTTTTTAAACTGCAGAGTAAAAAAAAAACTCCAGAAACTGGATTTTTTTTCACTTTTGGTTTTTTTTTTTGGAGACCACCACCAACACCCTCCCACCGCCGGCAGCCACCTCCGGCCGCCGGCCACCACTGCCGGCAGCCACCGCCGGCCGCCGACAGCCACCTCCGGCCGCCGGCGACCACCTCCGGCTACTGCCGGCAGCCACCGCCACGCCCCACCACCGCCACCGCAAACCACCCAAAAAAAAAGTCAAAATAAAAAGGGTTACCAAACACACAAAAAAAAAAGTTATCAAACACCCACTTGTTTTTGTAAAAAAGAAAAAATTAAGCTGCTCCTTAAAAACTGAAAACCAAAAAAAAAAATTGTCAAACGAACCCTTAGCTTCCCAATAATATAAAGTTTCCAACTGGACGAAAACCTAGGACTAAGAAATCCTCACGACCCCATTCAATTCGAGCATTAGTACAGAGTGAATATGGTTAAGAAACGTTGAGAGACGTCAATGTCGTAGCATTTGCTTGGTGAATTAGGGGGTCGCCGCAGTGCTTGGGTAACAAGTGAACTCAAGGGAAGTACGAAAACACTAGCTCGTTGAAGAGTATGCTAATATGTTGCTATGTCATATATATGAATACTTTTCGTATGTGGTGTGGTTCAATATCGAATATATCTCCAATAAATAAAAGTTCAATTCCTCACCTAGATCTCCCATGGTAGAGATCGAAAAAATTTCCAAGAAGAAATATATCACGCCATGACTCACCAGAACATCCTCGCCTTCCCCCAAGCAACCTTACATCCTAACGAGCTAGAGTTTCTCCGTGACAAAAGATGTGCATGATCACTACTTTCCCTCGAGTTAGATAAACTTTTAGGGGACGGAAATTTTGCGATTTTACAAGAAAAATGAATGGTCAATCAATTCCGTTTTACAGGCCTAAGATCACATTTGTTGTCTTAATGTATTCTCTTTTATGCCATCATGCAAGGCCCATGTTACCCTTGTGTTCTGTAGTTCCGTCATATTTTATTATGTTTGATCTTTTTCTCGATTTCTCTCATCATAACAATTAATTTATCTACCCAAAATGAGTATCTTTAATTTGTAGGGAATAAGATATCTAAAACCTGTAAGGCCTCTCTCTCTCTCTCTCTCTCTCTCTCTCGCTTATAAGGTAGAAATGCGTTAAATATAGAGTATCTGTTTCAAGAGCAAGAAAAATCTTCTGGGCAAAACATGTGTTACTAAAACCTGAAATGGAGCTCAAACAACTAAATCGGGAGGGCAAATATCAGTTCCAATTAAGTAAGAATGTTACTTAGCGCATGGGTGAAAAAGGGCAATGTAGTTATGACGTTGGGTTGGTGTATGTTTGGACGATAAGGGCATGTTATATCAACGTGAAAACTTATAGCTAGTATCGGGATATATAGTTTTGCACCGTTTGTGACATATATGAAAACTGACGTTATTAATCTCGCACACAACCTTAACGTTCTTTCCTTTATACCTTGGCCTGATAATCTAAGTTTGAATCCTGATTGCCTCTGTTTAGAGGGACCAAAGGATCGTATGTAAGTTTCTCAAACAGTACCTAGCCAAAATTTTCACATAATAGAAGTCAAAAATACATTTTCAATCTTTTTCCCCATGCCCCAATACATTCACTATTCCTCTGGCAGCAACCTAAGCAGCAGCAGCAACAACAAAAACAAGGCCAAGGTCATGGTCATGGTAGGAGACAGGACTTGGGGTGCAAAACTCCTCTGGCACTGCCATGGGCATGGTTGCAGCTAGAGCTCACTTGTTCTCCCCTAACTGATGATGCCAACTGAATATTTTCCAAAGAAATACCGGTGCAGGGAACGACCTCGCTGCAGTTGAAGTTGATAGCAAATTTGGTCTTTGATGTCCCGAACGTGCCATAATATTGTACGTTGCTTACTTGAACTCCAGTTCTCTTTAACAAAACAATTTTCAAGAACTCGATCAAGTCAGGTTCCACATCAATAAAGGATCAAACTTACTTAATTTAGTTCGTGAATACGGATTGAGGAGCATATTCCTACCGTTGGTTTGCATTTATTCCTGACGTTGCAGTAGTGTTGATCAATTATTAACGGATTTTCCACCTACGTAAAGTTTAAGTTTTGGTACTTGACTCCACGAACATGACCTTTTCCAGTCTGTAGAAGACCAAATCAAATTCATACGAGCAAAGATGGAGTGTGTGGATTAATTTTAGGAGCGCAATTGTAGAATTGGAAGAGCACAACTATTACAAAACCCAAAAAAGTAGTGAAATAAAGTGGGGTTCTCCAAGCACCATACCTGCCATGTCTTGATACGTACACCATTGGTTGTGTTTTTTAATTGAACACGAGTCACTGTAATATTCTCTACTTTTACCTCATTTCCACTCTTACCTAAGCTTCCAATGCTATATTCATATTTCGAACAAGAAACAGAGTCATTTACATTGTCATAGTAAAACTCGTATTCGCGGAAAAAATGCATTTAGATTCATCCATCTGCATGGAAGGCTACAACAACGGCGAAGTGTACAAAAAGAGCGATGCAATATGCAAGACGAAATCAAATTAAACTAACTCGGGTTATGATATTATTGTTAGAGGTGAACCGTCACAAATAATTCTTACGCGAGTTGAAATAGAACTCAAGACATCACGATTACTACCTTAAAGTTATTTTCTTTGTACTTTGGCCTGATCATCTAATTTTAAATCCTGATTGCAACTGTTTAGAGGGAACAAAGGATCGTATGTAAGTTTCTCAAACAGTACCTAGCCAAAATTTTCATATAACAGAAGTCAAAAATACATTTTCAAACTTTTTCCTCATGCACACTACACTCACTATTCCTCTGGCTTTAGATTGAATCAAAATGCTTTTTCAAAAAATGCATTTAGATTCATCCATCTGCACGGAAGTCTACAACAATGTTGAAGTGTACAAAAAGAGCGATACAATATGCAAGACGAAACCAAATCAAACTAACTCGATCGTGTTATTATATTATTGTTACAGGTGAAACATAGCACAAAACTGGTGTAAGAACATGCCTACCACAGGATATGCATCCAAAACCCTACAGAGCAATGCAATCGGATGAACCGTCACAAATAATTCTTATGCGAGTTGAAGCAGAACTCAAGACATCACGATAACAACGTTGAATGATGAGGAATAGGGTTTTGTATTTCTTCTATCTGCTTTTTTAATTCTTGTTGATGATTTACCAAACGAAAAGATTAGTTGATGGCCAGGCCAATACATGTTAACAAAGAAAAACGAAATTGTTTACCTTACACCGTGTCCAGGTCCGCAACTAGTATCAGAAATGTATACATTTGAAGTATGGTCTCCAATAGATACGCAATCATCACCTGTTATACATTATAACCATAGAGTAAAATGAAAAATCATTTGAACTTGACTGATACCTGCAAATAAGTACAGATAGGACAGGACCAATTACCACATCCAATATTTGTGCCTTTGACAGTGACTCCATGAGAGCTCTGAATGTGGATTCCATCAGTGTTAGGGCTTGACCCGGGAGTGTTTATGGTTAGAGAGTTAAAGCTGACGCCATTGCATCCCATTTCGTGGATATGAGGACTGTTTGAGAGTGATATGTTGCTCATTTGGATTCGGTTGCATTTTAGAAAGCTCACCATCTGTAAATAAATACGATATGTGTGAGTAAAATTTTTGCCTCGAAACGGAGCGATAGGAAAAGCCTACACAAATTATAGCGAGAAATAATATGCTCAGTGACTTTTAATTTAGTCACAATAAATGAGTGGTGCTAAAGAATGCCACTTTATATAGATTCTTTTTACAACCCTGATTACGGCCATGACTTCACTGTTTCATTCAAGACGATTGCTGTTTAATTCGGCCGTCATCCGAATTGAATTTATTCGGCCGTCGTCCGTGATAGTTTGATAGTGCATTGTCCAAAGAATATATACACCCAAAGTATTACTACGTGACTAATCAAATCAAGGTGAAAATAAGTACTTTTAACTTTCAAAAACCATCAATATTAATATAAATTGAATTCTATTTAACTGTCTAACTTAATTTTTCTAGATACATTATATATATTATAACGTATTAATTGAACTCATCTTCTCATTTGGACATTTTAAATTGAACTCTATATAATTGTCGTATTTAACTTTTCTAGGTACATTGTAGTACAACGCATTGAATGAACTCTAGCTAACTCTCTTATTTAAATCATCTGGAAAAACTTTATTAACCATATTATTATCAGAGTCATATCAATAGCAAAACCACTATATCAATATCAATATAAAATTTAATATTAATATAAATATCAAGATAGACGAGTTTGGCTCTGATCGATTTGATGTAATCTTTTTATGAACTCTCCCTTAAAGTCTTACTTGACATTTCAAATTGAATTCTATTCGGTTGTCTAATTATTAAATTTTTCTAGGTACATGGTACTATTGAACTCGTTTTCTCATTTGGACATTTGAAACTGCACTCTTTTTAATTGTCTTATTTACTTTTTCTAGTTACATTATATTATAACCTATTAATTGAACTCTATCTAATTTTTCCAATTTATTGATCAATATGAATGTCAATCACTATCAACATCAATATAAACATGTAAAAGACGAGTTTGACTCTGATTTTGTGTCAATATCATCTTTTCATTCTGAATTCGATCTTTCATAGAGTCTTACTTAAGTTGAACATTTTAAATTGAATTATATTTAATTGTCTTGCTTAATTTTTGTAGGTACATTGAACTCAACTTTTTTTTGGACATTTTAAATTGAACTATATCTAATTGCTTTATTTAATTTTTCTAGGTATACTATAATATAACCTAATTAGTTGAAGTCTATCTATTTTTTTGATTTAAATTTATAGATACATTGTTCTATACCGTATTATTATCACAGTCATATCAGTATCAATGTCAATGGTGATATCAATATAAATGTAAAAACATAAATCAAGATAGACGAGTTTGGCTTTTGTTTTGCATCAAATGTCATCTTTTCATTCCAAACTCTCCCGTAATAAAGTCTTACTTTAATTGGACATTTTAAATTGAGTTCTATCTAGTTGTCTTTTTTTCTTGTTAAGTTTTTCTAGGTACATCGTATTATAACCTATTAATTGAAGTCTATCTAACTTTTTTCTTAACATTTCCAGATACATTGAATAACCTATTTTTATCACAGTCATGATCGCACTAGTTGATTACCTCTTATTACTATTAGATCAAAATAATGACTAACGAAGGAGATTGAATGGATCATACTAAAATAATTTTGATTAATTGTATCAAATCAATGCGATACTAGTGCCAATATAATCATCATTATAATATGTTAATAACGTATTGCAAACATATAAAAGATGAGTTTAGCTCTAGTTTTGCACCAAATATCATCTTTCCGTTCTGAACTTTATGTAAAGTCTTACTTAAATTGGACATTTTAAATATGTCTTATTCAATTTATCTTGGTAGATTATTTTTATGACATATTGATTGAACATTGTTGTTATAACCCACTATATGGCAATCACAATCATACTAATTGATTATCCATTATTATCATTAAATTATAATAATGATTAACTTGAGGAGGTTGAATGTATTCCTATTTTTTTTTAAAAAAAAAGGGTTGTAGTAATGATATAGTAATTTATTTTAGCACTAGACCTTGCAAGTATTTATGTTTAATTTTAAGTAGAGGACTTGAGCATATGGATTTTGTTTCTTCTTTTAATACCGAAAGTGAATGAGTAAAGTTTAACTAACAATCATCCCCAAATGTTAAGGACCATAACAAAATAGTGTAAAACAAATTTTGTGGTCAACACAATTTCTGACTCTTTCGATTAGGAGACGTCAATGTTGCTCTTATAGGCATGGCAAGTAAAAGGAGAGAGCCTCCACCATTGTCAGTGAGCTGCTTCACTGGTTCCATGTTAATACACATGTCTTCAGTATAAAGCATGACATGAGAGAGAGTTTTACGGCTAAATTTGTATTAGTTAATACTACAGTAACTTTTAAGATTACGTATCATCTTTGTTACAGGGTTAATCATTATCATTCTTAGCATACTACCACCACTTATAATTATCGATCTGTTGCCGACACATAAATATATTCTTCTTAACCTGATTAGAAACAAACATTTCTTAATATCTATACTGTGCAATTAGTTAACTTGTTTATTTGTCAACCTGATTTTTGAGATACCATGTTTTAGCTTCCCGCACAGCTAGTATAGTTCAAAAGCCAAAGGCTGCTGAATTTTGAAAGGGCATGTAACATCCCGAATTTTTATTTTTTTTGGAACGTTAACCTGTCAATCTATCGAACCTCAACTGTCAAATTTATTCATTATCACTAAAGGTACCCAATAACATCCATGTCAGAGCACTATAATCCATCAGTTTCCTTAACAAACCATTCCTATCGCAAAACAATTGGAAAGTACTTAATTTATTAGATTACATAAGGGTTCCCTAGCAAAGCTTATATAAAGAAATAATGTAAAAACATAAACTACTTTGAAGTTCAAGCTCGTCCGTCCCGAAATCTTACTGACGGTTATTTCTTGCAGAAGGGAACAGAAAAAGGGAGTGAGCTTTCGAGAGCTCAGTAAGGTCGCTCAACATTCAGTATGGATTACAAACTATTTGGTCAGAAGGTTATATCAATGACAATGTAGAAACAATATTCTCAAATTTCTCAATTCAAGATTCAATAAATATACTTTCGATTTCACTGTAGCAATGCAGATGATATTGGACATGAGTATATTGCAAAGCCACACAGGCAGTGCAGGGTAACACTTAGCAAAGCCACACAGGCAGTGCTTAATAACAATATGGTTACATATGCATATGAACACTAGCTAGACCCTCAAGGTACTAGCATTTCCCGACAATAACAGACCATCCTTATATCACCCCCGATACAGACCATCCTTATAACTCCTCAATACACTATCTCATGCCAATATGCAGAATACAATAAGCGATATTGCAATGAATAACTCGACACTCAAAGAGAAGTAAGTACTGAGCATCGAATGAGATTTTCAATAAACGTGTCAGATTCAAACAAGGGTTATTAATGACAATCGATACAATTTCATCACAACTATAATTGAGTCCAAAGAAATGAAGATAGTAAATCAGAATAACATATGAATCAAATAGAGGAGTTAGGTTTGGATGAAAATCCCTTACCTCGATCCAAGTTGTTGAAGCTAAAAAATGCTCTTGGTCAAATCCTCGGAGTTAACCTAGGTCGACACAGTCATTTATCAGAACATTAGCTATACCACTTAATTATAAACCTAATAATATAACTATCTACAGCGTACTTATTTCTCTACCCATAACGATAAAATTCGGAACGAGTTTCACACACGGCCAACCTATCCCATGATTCATTACACTCCCCAAGCCCCAGAATTATCCCAAAATGTTCTAATCGCTCATTAAACATTATTTATAGTTTAATATAGCATATGGGATAAAAATATAATTTTTGAATATTTTTGATTATTTTCGAATTAAAATAATTTTCTTAAATACACTAAAACCAATAAATTCCCATAATTTCTTCTAGTTGGAAATAAAGGCTAATAATTTTTGTAACAGCTTTAGAGGACTTATAAAAATTACTGAAATTGAAATCAGGAATAAAAAGGCATTAAAACTATTTTAAAATTTTTTTCATTTTGTCAAATCCAATGCGATAAAGAAATGATAGCAAATGAACTCTAAAAATCACCAAATTTATACTGAGTCTTTATTATACTATAAAAATGTTACTATAATTTTTTCCAGAACACTTTCAGGGTTTAAGGGCTCCAAACTAAATTTAGAGTCACTGAACTTCCAAAAAGTATTAAAAATATCAAATGATATCAGAAAAATCTGAAATTTTAACAGCAATTCTAATATTTCCCTAGGAATATTCCTGTAAATGTTTAGCATTTTTGAACAATCACAAGATACTCAACAGTCACGTGATACACTGTTCATGCACAGTGTACCACTTTAACTGCTTAGACCCATTACTGCTCATCACCCTTCTTCTTCTTCTTATCTGCTGTCCAAAACCAGAAATTACCCTCAAATAGATCAGCCCACTTTTTGTTCTTGCTTTACACTCACTAACATTCTCACATCTCACATAAAAACACCACACTCAACATTTTAGAACACATATGCATTCCACACCCACTAGAATCACTCAAATACATATTACAATCTCACTCACTAACACATACATACCCAATACCGCAACCAGCAGTGCTTCTGCTTCTTCACCTAAACTACACCCTCACACACAGCTATACCCGCACTAATGACACACACGCACATATACATTCAAACACTCACGTCACTCTCCATTTTCAAGCACTCACACACAGAGTTTCACATATGTAGTGTAAATACCTGTACCTTCAGCCACACAACAAACACTTCAGTTCCAAGGCAGCCCCTCATGGCTATCTTGCGCTCACTTCCATTCCACGCACCTCACAGCCCACACATTAAAACACACATTCACACTAGCTTCCCTCTTTGCACCCATTTCAATTCACTCCCTCTCTCTATATCGTCTCTTCCTCTAAACCCACTTACACATCACAGGTTCCTCTCCTCTCTCTTTTAACACCACTAACACATATAGATATACCCATATATACACACGGTCACACCCATCGCAAGGCACAGAGCCAGCCCCTTTTTCTTCTTCCATTTCACCCATCTAACCTCAAGCACACACACACACACCATGCCTGCACTACCCAGGTAAAATTCCCATCTCACTCACTGTATATTCCACATATGCACATATCTCACATATTCAGAATTAAACCCACTAATCACACCTACACAACACCAATTCACAACACCAAAAAAAACGCAGCAACCCACAATTTCACAACCCAGTTGCACCCTCACGTCCCACGTCAAATGAAACAATGAAAACTGTGAATCCCCATTCGCAAATGCACAGTTCATCCCAACCCAAAACGCAGCCCCCATGCACACCAAAGCAAACTGTTTACATGGTCGAAAATCAGCCCCTCCATTCACATATATACACACATAAAATTTTACGTTCCTCTCATGCTTCCCTTCAACCGAATTTCTAAAACAAAATAGAAGATGAAAACAAAAAGGAGACTTACCGGAAAGATTCGCCGGAGAAATCCCTCTCTCTCGCTCTCTCGGTATCTCTCTATCTCCTTCTCGAAGTGGGGCTGACGGCTAGAAGGGGAGAGCCTTGGACGGCTGCCCCAGATAATGCTTTATATTTATACGCAAACCCTTCTCACCCTTTTGTCGCTAAAATTTCTATAAAAAAAAAAATGCTACTATAAGAAATTCATCGCTAATAATTCTTAAAATACCATCTACACTAACTGTCACTAGAAGTCGTTACTTAGTACTTCAATGCTAAAAGTATTTTAATTGTCACTAAAAAGTATTTCATTGCTAAAAATTAATTTTGTCGCTAATTATACCTATTTAATTTTATTAAGAGTATTTCAAGGTTTTGGGGTATTTCAGGGCAAATGGCAGTTTTTTCAAGCTAAGTGACAAAAATAAAAAAAATCGATACAGTAGAAGAATTGAGGCACATACTGCTGGTGCAAGCTTGACACATGCCTGTCGAAACATAATATTTGTGAGTGAAAATCAAAGTCAGTACGTGCAAATTGATGGATTTTGGCTTGGATCTTGATGCATGTGCCCAATAATATATTTGTTCGAAGTATACCTTAAGCTGAGGATGGTTTGCACATAAGATATTCCACCAATTCTTGGCACGTCCATCAATCATGCCCGACCCACTTATGTTCAGCCCATTCACGCCTTGAAAAATTAGCCACCGCCCTTGGTTTCTTCCCTTCCATGCCTGAGGACTGTCTGGGGCTAAAATTGTGCCTGATATCTTCAGAACAAAGTGAAGAAAACACCTTCTATTAGGTTGGAAAGAGAAGGGAAAAAGTACTTCTGTAGTTAGGTTAGGAAGAGGGCAAAACAACGTACTCAAAAACATTTGTGACGTGTTCGGCTTTCTTTATAGTCATGCGCTCACCATTATTCTGTTTATCGTGTTAAGTATTATTACATGCAAATAACAGATCGTAAAATAGAATACTGGAGTAATTAATGGCAGCATTTCAAATGATTCGACTACATTGGTTGGGGGCGGCGGCGGAGTTACTATTCCAGATTGTCATTAGGACGTGTTATTATCCTCTCATTGCCAATAAAAAGACAAAAAAAAAAGGTTCTGAAATTGCAAATATCAGTCTATCACCTTGTCCGAGAACACTTTACTCAAACTATATTTTCCCATTAACGGATGAGAACCCTTTCCTCAGAATATCCCAAACTTCTTTATTTGTTGGTAGCTTACGAGAATGCCAATGTTCTTGGGCCTGCAAGGGCCAGCAAAGGCCATGGGATACACCAAGAATCTCTTCCGCGGAATTAGCATGGTGGCACCCTCTGTCCGGGCATTACATGTGTTGATCCATGTCTCTGCAAATGCCTACAAGTTCAAAAATTGCGTGAAAAATAAAAATCAGAATTAGTGGTGTAAAAGAGTTCAGATAATCAAATTTTTAAGAAAATCACCTTGGTATCATTGGTCTGGCCATCACCGCGAGCTCCAAAATCTACTACATTGAATGTACTTTGCCTAGTTTTGGCTTCATTGAGGTCAAAAATTGTCGCAGCCAAGCTCAAAACAAGTAAGAAGCCAAAGAATTTATCCTGAAAGCCAAAGCGAAAACACATAAATCTATTATTTTCTTTCGTATGTCTATAAAGGAGAACCGAATACGTAAAGTTCCTCATTTTGTTCAAAAACTGTTTCAACACTTCGAAAGCTACGTGGTGCGCTAAAGCTCACCCTCAAGGGTAATCAGCTAACACTCTCCTCTATTTCGAAGCATGGATTACTCACCATTATAAGTTGGCTGAACAGAATGCTTCAGAAATTTTTGGTGGTACCCTTTGGGCCTTCGAAAATATACGAATGTTTGACATTTATATTGAAGGAGTACGATATTATCAAACCTCTCTTCCACATGTAATGTCCCATAAAAAGAATTATTTTCCTTTTATTTGGACTTAGTTAAAGCTGAATTGACCTCTGGTTGACTTTGCCATTCTGTCTCATAATCTTGTGTTCCTATTGCCTTAATGGGAAGGAAAAATAATGCTAACTCTAAAAGTTACCCGGTCAAACTATTAAGATGAGTAATGCGCTTTCCAAAAAAATTTTCCTATATCTTTTGACTTTTTAATGATACGAGAAAATGCGAGTCAAGATTTTTAAAAGAGTGGATTTCACGATTTTCAAAAGGAATATCAAAATTCGTAACCTCATTCATAAGCCAAACTGCGAGATAGAAAATTTGTTAGCCTAAACTACTAAAAATATCTATGATATGGTATATGAGATAGTTCATTGCTTTCATTTCTATCTTTTCAAAGTCGAAATAGATTCCTTGTCTGGGAAGGTGGTCAAATAGTATCATTTTCGGAATTAATATGTTTATTTAACTTTACAATCCTGAGAAACATAAAATATCTCAATATTGTTTGGATATAACTTCCCAAATGAGTAGGTTGGATTTAGAAGAATTGGTAATATGTGAATGACGAATCAATGAATAGTTTTCAGAAAAAATTTGGTGCCTTCGAAAACCACATTCAAGTATGGCGAGCAAACATATTTTCTTTGGAAAAAAGGAAAAGCAAAAAGGCTATGCATACATTGCCTAACAAGATTATGCAAATTTAGCAGAAGTTATTATAGGGTAAACGAAATATACAAAGCGGGAAGATATGTCCTCATAAAATTTGTTCTTTCTTCCTTACTCATTTACCATACGCAGGTTTTCAAAATTTTCACATATTTATGTGAATAGCTAGCTTGAGTACTGAGCAAATTTTGGTGGGCTGGGTCTAAAGAAAGCAGAACCATACATCGGGTCAATTGGTTCTCTCTTTGTGGCTCTAAAACCAATGGTGGTCTGCATTTCAAGGATATACGTACGCATGTTCAATTCAGCGCTTCTAGCTGAAAATAGTTGGGGGATACCGACTGACAAAGAACATTAATCAACGGAGTATCCAAGTCCATAGACCGTAAGAGAATCAACTTTTTTGAAACCCCAAGAAAGGGGAACTTCTCTTGAGCGTGGCGAGGTATACTAAAGGTGACATAATTTCAATATGGAACGATTATTGGCCTCTTGAATCTCCGTCACCAATCTCGAAAGATCATAGGAAAATAAGTACCCCGATCACCTTAGAATTGTAACGCATTTTAGAATCACAATGTAATCAACAACTGCTCCATCAGTTATTTCCAATAAATATTGCACAAGACATTTCTGCTTTGCATTTCTCAAACACCAATTATCCAGATAAACTCCTTTGGCATGCTACACCATCCAGAAAGTTTTCGGTGGCATCTGCCTTTAAGCTGCTCTATGAACAGAAAGTAGCTATCTTGGTGGAAAAGGAACCAATGCTCACTCCAAAGCCATTAGGGAACAGATTAGGCGCATGTGATTTTTCTTATTACTCTCAATAAGACAACAATCATTCATTTCACAAGCCCTTACGGTACTGAAAACACTACAGCATCATTTGTTTCATATAATCCTTTCCTAATTCTACTCGTTTGCTTGCACAAATTGCAGGACATGAGGAAATTAGCGTAGTAAGTGCACCAATAATAAATGATATATGTCTGACTAGCGTATATTGCACAACTGCCAAATAAAAACTGCAGACTGAAGCAGCTGAATTTGCCACTTTTTCTTACAAGGCTAGATAAGTAGTATCTAAGGTATGGAATCATGAACAAGATGCTTTTAAACTACTCCTGCATATATGGACATTGTTTAGCTTCCATTTCTTTTA
Source organism: Escallonia herrerae (assembly GCA_033070095.1). Taxonomy (NCBI): domain Eukaryota; kingdom Viridiplantae; phylum Streptophyta; class Magnoliopsida; order Escalloniales; family Escalloniaceae; genus Escallonia; species Escallonia herrerae. Next base: position 196,116 of record JAVXUP010001052.1, on the reverse strand, counting down.
AATTGTCTGCGATATAGTGTAGTGCATCTTTTGTATGGCTAGGATGATTTGTTATATATAATAGATTTCTCCTCTTATCGACAAAAAAGTAACTATACCATCAAAAATCTTGACTAAACTTTGGAAGATGAGCCTCCCAGACAAAGTGTAGTTCTTTCTCTGGCTAGTCATAATAAACAGGCTCCCAACCAAATCCATCCTTGCCAGACTCCATGTAGTACTCAGTGATCTTTGCATCAGGGCATTAGAAACTATCTCGCACCTTTTCTTGCACTGTCAAGATCTCAGGCCGGTAAGCTTGGACCGGATTTAGGAATCCGATTCACCAGACCGCTCCCGGATCTGGTTGCATGGCTTATCGCCTGGGTTTCAAAAGGCAATGCTCTCTGCAAGTCACAATCCCAAGTCACTCAACCATCCTGGCCACACGCTGAAGCACATGGTTACTAAGGAATGAGCAGTACCAGTGCTACCATGTTCAATGCTGCAACTATTGCAGCAAAATCTCAAATTCTTGCTAAATCCATCTGGAAAAGCCGTATCCCAAAAAAGAGAGGTCAAGCATCGCAAACGTCCAAGTATCCGAAAATTCCAAGTCCATACAACTCCCCAGGAAGACAGCCGTATTTCTTGAATTGAACTGTTAGGTGCAAGTTTTTGTTGGGATCACAGTACACCTTGTGTATATTTGTGCAGAAAACAAATTCGAAAACTAATATGCATATGTTAAAGTTTCAAAAACAGCAGTAACGTAAGGAAAGAAATACATATACAACTCACAACAAGATTGCAAAACAGCAAAGGAAAAGGGCCGAGGCGTGAATTTGATTAACTGTCCTTAAGACTTATTCGTCCCGCAACGGTGATGACGGTTCTTGACGACAGTCCCCCGGATACAACGGCAATACGTCTGAAATAGGAGCACTCCAAATTGCAGACCCGGTGAACCAAAACAATGGCACGTAACTCTTTTGGACACAGGAAATTCGGAGACAGGATATTACAGAAAAATAGTTTCGGGATTCAGTTCTTTTTTAACTTCTGTAACTGACTCGTTTTTTATACACATAGTATTCACTGGGGGGTGCAACTCTACACACAAAAAACTGCTACCTGGAAAGGTCACAACTTTCGAAAAAGAAAATAAATAAATAAAATTTATTGATGGGCCCAAGCCACGGACCGGGACGGGGCAGGGCGGGCGGCGCGCACGTGTGTGGTGGACCTTGGGTCAACCTAGGTCCTTCCTTCTTACAAAAGGGTACCCCCAAGGGGCCCAACCCTTAGCTCAAGGCTAAGCCTTATAAGGAGATAACTTGGCTTTATCTCTTCAATGTGGAATACTCTTTTCCCTTCAAGGTGAACCATCAACTTTAACTTTAATTTTCTCATTCACCTCTCATTTGTTTTAAACATGTGAATATACCATGATCATCTATTCCAATAGAGGATCATGAATCAATTTGTTCATAACCAAAATATGGTTTGGAACCAATTTGAAAATTGAGTCAAAGTTGCTTCTCTACAGTGGGTTTAAAACTCAATTCCAACTATCCCCCACATAAATAGAAAATTGACTGGACTCTATACACAAATAAACACTGACACAAGAAAGAGTTCTTTAGAACGACACTGCATCGAGATAGGTAGTCAATGGCCTTGAACCTTCCCTAGTGAGAACTATCGGATTTACTGGTTAACCAATGAACGTGATGTCTTGAACTGTTCAACCTTTAGTGTAAACCAAGACAATAGAACTTCACACAGTATCGCTCAAACATTGTTTTGAGGTTCTCATTGTTGTGTTCATTTTGGCCCTGAACAACTCCTGATTTTCATGAGTACTCTTAGAGAATTCAGCTTGACAATTCTCATAGAAGCGGCCCATTTCTTACTCACATAGGTGACTTCTTATTAAGAGGTTCCTACTGCACCCCCCACTTGGATTTCCAAGATATAAGAGTCATTAAAAGCATAGCTTAACCTAACCTTTTTGTAGGTGCCACTGTCTTCTTATCATAGGAAAGGATATGAGGGTTTGAACCCCCCACAGTGCTCTGTCTGAGTCGCATTTACATAATTCGGTTTTCCCTTTGAACCTAGATCTTGGGATCTCCAGTCAGCTAGGTAGGGTTTCCATTATGGCAACTCTTTAGTTCATAGGCTTAAGACCCATTCCCCTTGATTACGTATTTACTTTCTCTCTAGTTAAAGCTTTCGTTAACGGATCCGCAATATTATCCTTTGACTTCACGTAGTCAATAGAGATAATTCCACTAGAAAGTAATTCTTTAACGGTATTATATCTGCGACGTATGTGTCTAGACTTACCGTTATACATACTGCTTTGAGCTCTTCCAATTACAGATTGTCTATCACAATGTATGCAAATTGGTGGCACAAGTTTAGGCCAATTTGGAATATCCTCCAAGAAATTACGAAGTCACTCCACTTCTTCTCCTACTTTATCTAAAGCAATGAATTCAGATTTCATAGTGGATTTGACAATACATGTCCGTTTAGAGGATTTCCAAGAAATAGCTGCTCCTCCTAATGTAAACACATATCCACTTGTGGATTTTGTTTCATTAGAATCTGATATCCAGTTGGCATCACAGTATCCTTCTAATACAGCTAGATATCTAGAATAATGCAGACCAAAGTTTAAGGTATATTTTAAGTACCTTAAAACTCTTACAATAGTCATCCAGTGATTCTTCCCCGGATTGCTAGTATATCTGCTCAACTTACCGACAGCATATGCTATATCAGGTCTCGTGCAATTCATGATATACATTAAACTACCAATTATACGTGAATACTCTAATTGAGATATTCCTTCACCAGTATTCTTTGTTAGATGTAAATTTACATCTAGTGGTGTCTTAACTGGACTATCATCGTAACTTTTAAATTTGTCTAGCACTTTCTCAATATAGTGAGATTGTGACAAGACTAGTCCATTTGATGTTTTGGTAATTTTCATACTAAGTATAACATCAGCCACACCCATATCTTTCATCTCAAACTTACTGGTCAATATTTTCTTTGTAGCCTTAATGAATTCATTATTGCTCCCGATAATGAGCATGTCATCCACATAAAGGCAAACAATGACATATCCTATTTCTGCGCCTTTAACATAGACACATTTATCACATTCGTTGATTCTAAAGTCATTTTCAATCACATTTATCACATTCGTTGATTCTAAAGTCATTTTCAATCATGCTTTATCAAACTTTTCATGCCATTGTTTTGGAGCCTGTTTTAGTCCATAAAGTGACTTGACAAGCTTGCACACCTTCCTCTTATGATTAGGAGCTACAAACCCCTCGGGTTGCTCTATATAGATCTCTTCATTTAGATCTCCATTTAGGAAGGCTGTTTTCACATCCATTTGGTGTATCTCAAGATGATTAATAACTGTAATAGATATCAATATTCGAATGGATGTTATTCTTGTAACTGGTGAATATGTATCAAAATAATCAAGCCCTTCTGTTTGTCTATATCCCTTGACAACCAATCGGGCCTTGTATATTTCGATCGTTCCATCAGCTTTCATTTTTCTCTTGAAAATCCATTTACACCCTAATGGTTTATTTCCAGGAGGAAGATCCACCAGTTCCCACGTATGATTTTGCATGATGGATTCAATTTCACTGTTAACATCCTCTTTCCAATGAGGAGCTTCGGGACTCGACATTGCTTCACTGTAAGTACGAGGCTCATTTTTTAATAAAAATGTTAGAAAATCAGGACCAAATGATGTAGACGTTCTAGCTCTCTTGCTATGTCTTGGCTCATCTTCCTCTTGTGAGGGATCTTGGTCCATCCTAGTTCTTTCTAAAGAACTCCGTTCTTGTGCAACTTTATAAGGAAACACATCTTCGAAGAAATGTGCATTCCTTGTTTCCATTATGGTGTTGACGTGTATATCGTCAACTTCAGATTTATGAACTAAGAACCGATATGCTAAGCTATGGCTTGCATATCCAATGAAAATCTCATCAACTGTTTTAGGTCCTATTTTGACCATTTTAGGTGGTGGGATAGCTACCTTTGCTAGACACCCCCACACTTTAAGATATTTGAAGGAAGGAGGACGACCTTTCCATAGCTCATAAGGTGTCTTTTGTAGCTTATTGTGAGGCACTTTATTAAGTATATGATTTGCGGTTAAGACCGCTTCCCCCCACAAGTTATCCGGTAGTCCAGAATTTATCAACAAAGCATTCATCATTTCCTTTAAAGTACGATTTTTTCACTCAGCAATTCCATTTGACTGAGGCGCATACGGTGCCGTGGTCTCATGAATGATTCCGTGATCGGCACAAAATTTTTCAAGAGGGAAAACATATTCTCCACCTCTATCACTTCTTAGTACTTTGACTTTCTTGCTAAGTTGATTTTCAACTTCAATTTCGATTGCATAAATGCTTCCAAGGCTTCATTCTTGCTTCTAAGCAAATATACATAACAAAATTTAGTACAATCATCAATAAAAGTAATAAAATATTTTTTCCTCCTCTAGATTGTACCACCTTTAAGTCACATATGTCACTATGAATTAGACTTAAAGGTTTCGTACTTATTTCAATTGACTAGAAAGACGTTTTTGCCATTTTAGCTTCAACACAAATTTCACATGCATTATGTGAGTCAAAATTCATTTTAGGCAAAAATCTATTTTTTACTAGCTTTTGTAAAGAGCCATAGTTCACATGACCTAATCTACGATGCCATAAATTAGGAGATTTCAACAAGTAAGTAGAAGAGATATTATTATTATTATTATCAGAATTTGGTATAACTTTAGGTACGCTGGTCATTACATTTAACTTAAATAGACCATCACAAAGGTGCCCTTTTCCTACAAACATTCCCCTCTTAGTTAGTACAAACTTGTCGGATTCAAAAACTAGCTTAAAACCATTTTTACTCAACAATGAGCCTGACACTAGATTCTTCCGAATGTCTGGCACATGAAGGACATTGTTGAGACTCAATTCCTTACCGGATGTCATCTTTAAGACCACCTTGCCCATTCCTAGCACCTTTGACGAAGAAGAGTTTTCCATAAACAGATTCTCGTTGTTGGTGCTCTCATATGTAGTGAACATTCTTCGCTCGGAGCACATATGTCGAGTAGCGCCCGTGTCTACCCACCACTGTTTGGGATTTCCAACCAAGTTGACTTCGGATACCACCGCAGATAAATAAATCTGTCATGTCCTCGGTGATTTTGGTAACTTCGGTCACGTTGGCTTGAGAATTCTTTCCTTTCTTAAAGTTTCCTTTGTTTTTGCCACAATCCTTAGCACGATGGCCAGCTTTGCCGCACACATAGTAGTTCCCTTTGAACTTCTTCTTCTCACCGCTTTTGAAATTTGAGCCGCTTGCTCCGCTTGGACCACCGGAAGCTGAATTTTTCCTCCTCTTCGATGGACCTTGCTCGACCACATTTGCCTTGGCCTCTTGATGATAATTACCGGCCTTCTTCTCAGACTGGTGATTATCCTCCTCAATCTGACCATCAAATTCTCGAGCTTCATCTCCTAACGCTTATGCTTCAAATAGTTCATAAAATCTTTCCAAGTAGGTGGCAATTTTTCAATCGAAGCAACCACTTGAAAAGACTCTTCAAGTACCATCCATTCCGCATGAATATCATGCAGAATTAGCTGAAACTCTTGGACTTGACTAATCACTGTCTTGGAATCCACCATCTTGAAATCAAGGAATTTGCCGACTATAAATTTCTTTAAGCCGGCATCTTCCGTTATGTATTTCCTTTCCAAAGACTCCCACAATGCTTTCTCATTGACTATTGGACTGTATACGTTATACAACGCATTGTCCAATCCATTGAGGATGTAGTTCTTGCATAAGAAGTCTGAATGCTTCCAAGCGTCCACGGCAGCCACTGTTTGCCAGTCAGGATTTTCACCAAATCTGGTGCATCCTCTTGCAAGAACCTTGCCAAATTCAAGGTGGTAAGATAGAACAACATTTTATGTTGCCATCTCTTAAAATCTTTTCCGTTGAACTTTTTCGGTCTTTCACCAAGTCCAACGGAACCATGAGCAGATGCCACATAAGCGTCCCATACACAGTCCCACCACTGTGCTGCACGTTGGGATTAACCGATCCACTTTTTGGATTGGTTTCACTAGTAGCCATTGTTATATATATTAACATAATATAACAATAATTAATAAGCAGTCCAGTATAACACAAAAGTATAAAACAGAGTCTAGTATCACTAAAATTAAATTCAGAAACTGAAAATAATTTTAGTATATGCTTGACAGAATCAAATATGAAAACGAAATTGAAAACACTGTTTTGAAAATACTATTTCTACAGCAACACAAAGTGCGGAATAAGTCTTAAGATTGTTGAGATCACAGTATACCTTGTGTATATTTGTGCAGAAAACAAATTAAAAAATATACTAACATGCATATGTTAAGATTCCAAAAATAGCAGTAATGTAAGGAAGGAAATACATATACAACTCACAACAAGATTGCAGAACAACAAAGGAAAAGGGCCGAGGCGTGAATTTGATTCACTGTCCTTAAGACTTATTCGTCCCGCAACGGTGCTGACGGTTCTTGACGACAGTCTCCCAGGATACAACGGCAATATATCTGAAATAGGAGCACTCCAAATTGCAGACCCGGCGAACCAAAACAATGGCATAGAACTCTTTCGGACACAGGAAATTCGGAGATAGAATATTACAGAAAAATAGTTTCAAAATTCAGTTCTTTTTTAACTTCTGTAACTGACTCGTTTTTATACACAGAGTATTCACTGGGGGGTGCAACTATTCACAGAAAAAACTGCTAGCTGGAAAAGTCATAACTTTCGGAAAAGAAAATAAATAAATTTTATTTATTTAAATGTTTTTGTCCCAAAAAGAATAAAGTCTGATGGGCCCAAGCCACGACCACGGACCGGGACGGGGTGGGCGGCTCGCGTGTGTGTGGTGGACCTTGGATCAACCTAGGTATTTCTTCCTTACAAAACATGGGTACCCCCAAGGGGCTCAACCCTTAGCTCAAGGCTAAATCTTATAAGGAGATAATTTGGCTTTATCTCTTCAATGTGGGATACTCTTTTCCTTCAAGATGAACCACCAACTTTAACTTTAATTTTCTCATTCACCTTTCATTTGTTTTAAACATGTGAATATACAATGATCATCTATTCCAATAGAGGATCATGAATCAATTTGTTTCTAACCAAATTATGATTTGGAACCAATTTGAAAATTGAGTCAAAGTTGCTTCTCTACAATGGGTTTAAAACCGAATTCCAATAGTTTTAACGTCTTCATCTAGAATCTGGGATGGAAATCAATGTTATGAAGGTCAATCGGCGTACTGCCACGTTCAGTTGCATCGTCATATTCTTCATGGACTCATTTGTAGCACAAGCTACTACTTTGTTGAAAGCACTCGCTTGGGCAAAAAGTCACAAATTTCAACACAGAGTAGTTCATACTAACTCTCAGCATTTAAAGGATCAGATGCAGATGATAGCAGGAATATTAGCGCTCGAGCAGGAACCATTTACTACCTTCACTTTTGCAGAATAATAATTAGAAGCTCAAGATTACTAACTGAAACAGTCTCCCAGCCACTTGCTTGCAAAGTAAGATCAACAGTACCTACGGACCGGAAATTCCCAACAATATAATGTAGATAAGCACGGTACGTTTTTATTTGGGTTAATTACATCTATGTTCCTAAGGTTATGGTATAATTACAGTCAAGGATAATAGTTTGGATAAATTACACTTATATCCGTTGATCAGACAGAATCTTAAAAATCCTAACGGTTTCAATAAAATAACTTCATTATGCTCAAGTTACAAATATATTTATTCCAAATGCCATTATCCTGCTGGCGGCTGGGGGAGGGGGGACTGCCGAGGGCGATTTGAGATTCACTGTGAATTAAGTTTTTGGAACCCTAATTTCAAAATTAGGGTCTAATAAACACTAATTTTTGAAATAAGGAGGCAATTATGTGTATAATGGGCCTAAGGGCAGATAATGTGGGGTTATGCCTAATTTTCTTTAAAAAAAGGGAAAGAAAGACTTTAAAAATTATTTAGTATATACAGTATAAGGGCATTATTGTTATTTTAGAAATATGTAATGATGACATCAATCAAAAAGTATAATTTTTTAACGGAACTCTAACGGATATATACGGCTGTTACATTTTCAAAATTTTTTATCACAGTATATTACATTTTGAAACTTAATGTCTTTGATTGTAATTATACCCTAACCTCAGGGACATGTGTAATTAGCCCTTTTTACTTCACTAGAATATAATCAATCGGAATAGCTTTGCTAATCCCATCTTAATGAAATGTTTCTATTATACATCAAAACAATAAAGTGAGCGGGCTAGCCATCTGCTATGCAATGGGTCTTTCATGTAGGCACCGAAATAATCACCCCCCCCCCCCCCCCCAACGCTACTCACTTGGTCTAAATAAAAATTGATGAGGCTCTGTTTGACAATTTTTTTTTTAGCTTTCAAAAAAAATAAAAATTAAAGAGCAGTTTATTTTTAGTTTTTTACAAAAATAAGTGAGTGTTTGATAGCCCAGTTTTTTTTTTTTTTTTTGTGGTGGTTTGCGATGGTGGTGGTGGGGCGTAACGGTGGCCGACGGTGGTGGTGGCCGGCGAAGGCTGCCAGCGACCGGCGGTGGTGGCCAGAAGTTGCCACTGGCAGTCGCCGGAGGTGGCCGCACGGGTGGTCGCCAGAGGTGGCTGCCGGCCACAACACTAAAAAAAAAACTCATTTTTTGAATTTTTAAAAACAGCCTTGATTTAAAAGCTGATTTTTTAAACCGAAGAAAATAAATGGTTACTAAAAGCAACTTTTTTTTCCAGTTTTCAAAACTGGAAAAAAAAAAAAAAAACTTGTCAAGCAGAGCCTTAACTTGTGGGCATTATGCAAATCCATCTCTTATGGAACAACGCTTCTATATTAACCAAATTGCTATACTAGCAAACACATTGCATGACCCCACTTGAAAAAGCATTGAATATGGAGCTTCAAACTGTAGTCCTATCAGCTCTCTCAAAAAGGCTAACAGAATCCTACAATGCTTTGCAGGATGCAACTTTTTACAATAACGTGCACAAGATATTTGTTTGAAGAAAACGATACCCTTCCTTCTAATCAGATGGTCCAGCAGAAGTCAGTTCCTTTCCTGATGTTGAGCTAGCTTTTCTCGCTCAGACTCCGCATCAGATAATAAAGCAAATAAGGTATGCTATCTGGGTCAGTTGGGATTGGGTGACTATAAACAAAAAGCGGAATTTAGCTATGCACACCTGTAGGGATTAGTACATCAGATCGCAATCCTGCATTTTCGAGAGGGATGATCAACTCCGCAATTACCGATCTCTTAGAAGGGGCAAAAGAAATATACCACGTCTTATGCCGTTGGGGTCGGTACTTCAAGTTCTGTCCCCCGACACAGCTTGCCATGTCGACTGGACGTGGCTGTACTTTGTTTTTTTTTTGGTTAATGCTGTAGTTTGTTTTAGTCTTCTTAATGTTGTAGACTTTTGTGTGAGCTACTTGGAGTAAATTTAATAAATACTAAAAGCTCCCTAAGATATATCAACTACCAAGTAGAAACCACGCAACCATAAAAGATGCAAAGATGCTCGAGCGAGGTTTGATTTCCATACACTAACAATACTTGGGTGCAAAAAATTTACTCAAAATCCATAAGCTATCATCCCTAAATCTTGATATTCTACATTGAGAACTGATGTAATGCAACCATCAAGTCAAACTTGCGCTGCCCCAAGATTACCTCCATGCAGTTGCTACTAGGGATAATTGCACGCTCCACACCACCGAGAAGAAATTTACCTCATGACGGCACTACATGAAACAAAACACACAGTAAGGGAAGAAAAAAAGCTTTCAGGAAAAAAAAAATTCCAGCAATCTGGAAAGATTATCCATTTGTTTTTTCATTCTTGAGTAATAAAAGCAAGAAAGGCTCATACTGTAAGTAGAAGTATCAATGGATTCTGGAAGCTCCTTTATATCAACCATGAACCGTTCCTGGACCTGTCCGAAGATATGAATAAGATTATCATCTCAACCTACATGACTCAACATCAACTACCAAAATAACAACTTACCTTATTAAGAACATCAGAGTCAGAGACAGACGAAGCAAATGTGATGGCAAGTCCCTTAGTGCCGAACCTACCAGCCCTACCCACCTGCCAGTCCAAAAAACTCAAAAAATCGGCAATTTGCACTACTTTGATGTTGGTACTGAACCTACATGTGTACGGAAGCTTACCCTGTGCAAGTAGGTGTCGGCTGAATCTGGCATATCATAGTTTATAACTATATTGACACGCTCGATATCAATTCCTCTGCCAACTAAATCAGTTGCAACAAGAATTCTTTTATGCCCCTCCTTAAATCCCTTATAGCGCATCAACCTAAATGAGAGAACCATTGCAACTTCAGAAATCTAAATATCCACGTAAAAAGAAAATAGAGGAAGACAGAAATGAGAGAGAAAGAAAACATGTTGCAAAACAATCTACTATATAGATGTTCAATCACAATGCTAAAGCATTACTAGCTTGCAGGAGAACGTGTAGCAGCCATGCATAACCACATTGTGACCACAGAAAAGTTGATTCATATATTCCCCAGGATATGTAGATATAATCTTATCATGATCAAAATGCCTATAAATCTCCAATCACGTATACCTAATAAGCATGGATACGGGTACACGTGCAGATACCCGATATGTCATTCTCTAAAATAACAGGATATGAGTGAGGCTGAGATACGGCAACCGTTACACAAAAACAATAAATTTTTTATTAGTATTTTTGTTACTAAATATATCTGCCCAAATCAGTAAAGTAGTTTAGTGTGAATTCAGTAATTAAGTAAAGCTTGATGGGTTCTTTAACTAATATACTGAGATTAAGGGGTCATTTTATAAAGACAATAAAGCCAAAACTTTCCAGCTCTAACGAGTCCACTAAATAAATTTATGCACGTGGACTATTACAGGCCACAATCGACAAGCCACGGAAAAGCGCACACAGCCATAAGTCTTCTCATCAAAGATAAGGCAGAGAGAAACAAGCAAAGGATTGGAAATCGCAATCAAAGAAGAAAGGTCGTCTTCTAGTCGACAATGGTCAGAAGACAAGGCAGAGAGCAAACAAGCCGTCTTGCCGATGGTTACAATGGTCTCTACCTACGTTACATGGACTTAGTACAAGTACTCGAGTCGGATAACTGTCCAAGTGTCAGATTCGTCTGATTTTCAAAACTAAAGACATGGGACACCACAAAATATTTCTATCTATTAAATTTTTTTTTATTACCCCTTGGCTGACATGGTGTTTTTGTGATGCACATTGTTTTAATTGAAATCTTATCTCATCTCAAAGTAATAAGAATTGGAAGAAACATTTTACACGAGTGTTTTTGGTGGCATATCTTATGAGGTGTCGGACACACATGTCATACCCATGTCCAAGTGTTGAGTGTCCAACAAGGGTAGTTCACACATTTGAAGTGTCCATTTAACAAAGGTCCTGGTCGTCTCCGGTTGTCCCGGTCGTTGCTGCTGGTAGTTGGTCATGACTTACCACTCTCCTATCTCTATCTTTCCTCTCGGTTTAAGACTTCCAAGCCTTAGATGTAAAATCCGTTATTTTTTAGGGAAGTATATGTTACATAATCTATGTTTTGACCCCCAAAAAATCTTTTAAAATTTTGTTTTCACCCCTCAAGTATTCCATACACACTTATGCCACACCTGATTTTCAGAAAATTTAAAAATAACTCTAAGATTACAGGACAAGCACCCAACACGCACCCCACCCACACCTACTCCGCACCTAACTCACACCCGCACTTCATGCCGGTGCTTCATCCAGATTGGCGCACCCGTACTTCCTAGACGTATACATAAACATAGTGGTGTTTACCTCAAACAACCTAAGAACAAAAACATTGTCATGAAAAAATCCTAGCAATCAACATAAGAACCACAGACCCTGACACTAAATAGCACCTAACGCAAGAATTATTGCAATTTGCATCATTTAAATATTCCACCGCTACGGTCTAATCCAAATGGTCATCATTGACGTGTAGCTTGTGTCACGACACCACATGGCCTCTGTTCACTCAAAACTGTTTGGGCTCAACATTTGAACGAGGGTGTGAAAAGGAGGTTCTATAAGAACTGGTGCATGTCAAAAAGGAACATGAGGTTTAATAAACTGATGACAGCGAGGAAGAAGGGGGGGAACCATAATTAAAGATATCGTACCCGAGTAGGTATTGATTTTCTCCTTGGTATGGTACATACCAGTACCAATACAGTCTAGAATATTTCATTGAGTATATGCATGAGTAATATCATAGGAAGAAGTGAAATACCACATGAAGAGGTTAAGGAATTTGAAGCAACCCAAATGACTTTGATTGCAGGATTGGATGCTGACTCCAAACAGTAAGCACAATTCTTGTTGCAGCGTCTTTTTAAACAATAAAAACGCTCCTTGTCTATTTCCTCCCTCACAGCTCCTCTGCATGCTTAGCTCTCAATTAACTTGGTTGTTTGTTCTTATAGAGCTTGCATTACCTCATTCTTCAACTGAGTTGTTTGTTCTTATGGCATTAGGAACCAACAGCATATTCAATTGAATTGCCTCCTCTAGAATTACACCCCTTTTCAAGTATCTCATTAGCAGTTCTTATAGAAGTATATGTTGTTATTTCAAGAATAAGCTGATTCTGTGTGTTTTGTGTTTGTTGTGTGTGTGAAGCTGTGCATCATATATATATATATATATATATATATATATATATATATATATATATATATATATGGGAGCTGATCCATTGATAGCGCTAGCAAAATGGAGTATTTGCTAGCGCGATCTGGGCCGTCCATCCTGAAAGATGGACGGTCCAGATCGCGCCTTTCGAAAACTGTCAGTCGTCCGCGACACTATGTCGCGGACGGATTTTTTTACCTTTTTGCCCCTCCACCCGTCCGCTACATTGTATCGCGGACGACTGACAGGCCCTGACGCATGTCAAAGTAGTCCGCGACACAATATCGCGGACGACATTTTTTACTTTTTTGCCCCTCCATGCCGTCCGCGACATAATATCGCGGACGAATGACAGGCCCACACATGTGTGGTGTGACTTTTCTGTGTCATTAATGTGTCCGCAAGGGAGGGAAAAGAGAAGACTAGTCCGCTACATAATGTAGCGGACTAGTCTTCTCTTTTTCCCTCCCTTTTCTCATTCTGACCTCTCTCTTCTTACTTTGATCCTGATGAACAAATCTTCATGAAGTTCGTTGGCAACAGATTGCCATTGGTAAAAAAGACTCCAAAACGAGCACACTCAATTAGCACATCCACCTGCAGGCTGGAACCATTCATGAAATTGGCTGGCAACAGATTGCCATTTTGTTCTAGGGTCTTCAACCTCCTCCATTTCTATCACCCTTTATCAAAAACGAAAAGATTTAAAAAAAAAACTTAATTTCTCAAACCCATGACAACCAGATCAAAGCACATCATAACTATTTGAAGCGGCAAGATAGAAAGAGAAGGAAGAGTTTTCAAATGGTTGTGGCCTCGATCGCCACTCGCACGCTCACAAGGGAGAGAGAGAAGATGAGAAATGAGGGGGAAAGATCGTTGTGTCCTTGATCGCCGGACACGGGAGGTGCTGTCCAACTACCCCGAAGGAACCACCGTCTTGAAGGAGCTCATCCAGAAGAGATAAGATGAGAGATGAGGGGGAAAGAGAAAATAAAAGTTGGTTGTCTTTTTTCCAGAGCTGACAACACAGATGTCTCTTTTCGAGAAAGTAAAATAGTCCGCTACATAATGTAGCGGACGGTATTTTTGTTAAAAACGTCCGCTACATTATGTAGCGGACGAACTTAAAAAAAACGTAAAAGAAGATTTGGACCGTCCGCGATACAATGTAGCGGACGGGTGGAGGGGCAAAAAGGTAAAAAAATCCGTCCGCGACATAGTGTCGCGGACGACTGACAGTTTTCGAAGGCGCGATCTGGACCGTCCATCTTTCAGGATGGACGGCCCAGATCGCGCTAGCAAATACTCCATTTTGCTAGCGCTATCAATGGATCAGCTCCCTATATATATATATATATATATATATATATATATATATATATATATATATACACACACATATATATAGATATACACATATACACATATATATACATATATATATACATATATATATATATATAGAGAGAGAGAGAGAGATGAAAGAATCTGATGAGAAGCTAAGAGAAAAAGTTAAAGTAACAGATAATTGCAATCAAGATTGAAGAGAGTCGAGACCTACCAAACTGGACTTTCGAAAAGGCTGTATAGGCTTTGATCAATATAATGGCACCTAGGGTTTTTTCTTATTTAGTCTTTATATGGTCAATTCACTGAATCACCCGACAAACCTTGTAATTTTTACATTTTCTAGGAACTATACAAAACACATTATTTCAGCTGGTACATAACTCTTCGTGGGTATCCCTTGTACCGCCCAGTACAACTGTTACGGAGCAGTATTTTTGACCGGTATGAAAAGTAAAAGGTTAATGCACCGGTAGAAAGCGAAAGTGATTCCTACGGCCAGCATTTCTGCTATCAGTACAGTATCAATAACTATGGGGGAACACAAGCATGAGCTTAAAGACAGTAAAACCCTTTTAGTGGACAAGAATGGATAAAATAGAAAACTAAACCCTGAAGCTCTCCTCAGTATATGGTTTTATACATACTATCAGAAAAAGATTCAGAGACAATGTGGTTATGCATGGCTGCAATATAAAAGCACGAGTAACACTGATGCAATATATAATGAATTCAAGTGTAACAAAAGAAAATTTTCACTGAAGTAGGTTCAGCGTGAAGGGTACATGCCTCTCTTCTTGAGACATTCCAGAATGGATACAAATGGAAGGAAAGTTGCACTCGAGAAGCAACTTGTCTAGCTCGGCTGCCCTACTGACACTTTTGACGAAAATGACAACTTGGTTGAAATCCAAGGCATCAAGAAGGTCATTCAGTTTGCGATTCTTCTCTGTTTCACTCAATTTGATGTAATGCTGATAGAAACAAGTTTTCCAATAACTCAATTTGTGGTTAACTTTAATGAATTAAGAGAGGTACAACTTGAAATATATGTAACAGGTACCTGTACAAGCCCGTGAAGAGTTAACTTAGCCTCATCGTCAACATAAATTTCCATTGGCTGAAATACAGAGAGGTAATTACAGGACATGTCAAAAGGGGCGTTTTTCCTTTTTTGACAAGTAACCATCATATGTATTAACAAGGAACACCAAGAGGGTAACACCCACATAAAAAAAAACACCTCTCAGCTAGGTATACAACATTTGAGGCTCTCCAAAAACTTAAGATAGGCTTCATTGGAACCAGTAGTGGATTCTTCAGCCCAGCCATAAAGAGAGAGAAAAAAACTGCCTTAATCCTACTTAAAGGAAGCTCCTATCCTTCAAAAGCACTCATCTATCCCTCTCTTTCCACACACACCAGAACAGGCAAGGTGGAATCAGCTCTCAGAGCTCCCATCTTTGCCTCTGGCGCTTAAAAAGGAACCAGCTCTTCAGGAAATCCACAACCGAAAGAGGCATAACCAAACTAATACTAACCAAACTGAAAATAAATCCCAAAAAAGGCTATTGCTCCGCATCTCCACTTCATTAACAAAGTATTCATGACATTCAATAAAACCCAAAAGAAAAAAAAGAACTCCACAAGAGATCTTTTAACGTCTTTCGGGCTGCCAAATATTAGATTTAAGTGTCAGCACATTCAAACTTAAAGAATTTCAGGGCTAAACGTACACAAAGATCACAGAAGATCCTCACCAAAAGACAATCGCATAACAGGACATAACAATAACCAAGTTTAGAGCATTAACGGAACTAAACTTACGACTACTAGAAACATTATTTTATGAAAAACCAAAAAAAAACAAAGATAGCATGTACGCACTGAATAAGAAAAAACTGTAAGCGATAATGCAAGTCAAAGTGCAAAGGTGACAGCAGCTTACATCTTGCATGAACTTCTTGCAAACAGGGCGAATCTCCTTGCTAAGGGTAGCAGAAAACATCATCACTTGCTTGTCATGTGGGGTCATCTTAAAAATCTCCTGTACATCTCTCCTCATGTCTGCAGAAAAGGAAAGCCCATTACTATAGATTTGTACAACATTCAACCCAAATTACAGCTGCAAAAATAATCCATAAAAAGGAGTATACCAAGTGACTCGAGCATTTTGTCACACTCATCAAGGACAAAATGCCTCACATTCTTTAAACCAAGGTCCTTATCTCTAGCCAGACCCAATATTCTTCCAGGTGTTCCAACAACAATATGCGGGCACTCATTCTTCAGTAATTCCTTGTGAGTCTTTATATTGACCCCGCCATAGAAAACGGCTACCTTTATGTCAGGCAAGTATGTAGTGAACCTCTCAAATTCATGACAAATCTACAAAAAAAAAACAGCACAACAATGAGATAGGAACTATGGTAAGATCCTCATGTAAATACAAGGTCAAAAAGTTCAGACATGCAGCACGTCAACACGAATTTCAGGTAGTGCAAAGGCAACGTGAGTTAATTAAGTTTGAAAGTTTCGAGGCACACCTGGTAAGCTAACTCTCTCGTATGGCAAAGCACAAGGGCAGCAACTTGACCTGCAACAGGTTCAATCTGCTGTAATGTAGATAGAACGAACACGGCAGTTTTCCCCATTCCAGACTTCGCTTGGCATATGACATCCATTCCTAAGATAGCTTGAGGTATGCACTCATGTTGCACTATTGAAGAAGCAAACAAAACCCGAGCGGAGGAATCCTCAGTAATTAAACAAAGATCTTCCAGATCCTTTTAAGGGAAAGGCATACCAAACCAGTTTTCTGGCCAAACCATGTATATGCAAGTAATGATTACCTGAAAATGTAAAGAACAACACACGTTAGTATTTTTTTTTTTAAAAGCAACAGCAAGTCCTGGTGTAGATGGGACAGGTGTAGTATAAGCTCTGAAACAACTAAAACACAAGCCTTCAGTCGACGAGTTACAATAGGTAACAGCAACAGTAAAAGCCATGACATGGTCAAGTTACACAAGGCCAACGTATAAAAGAGGAAAAGTTGCTACGCTCTATTAGAGCATGTTTATTTATATACTATCAAATTTGTTTATTTATTAATTTTTTTGGTTATATAGGAAAAAAGAAACAAAGCTGACATGGCCTTTCAAAGGCCACACGAGTCACCAACATCGCCCCATATGGAGCCTCGTCCTCATAACCCAGATCAAAAACCACAATATTTTTGACTCGTTCTGAAGCTTGACTTCTTGCGTACAGTATACCAAATGGCATGTGACAAGTGAGAATGACAAACTGACATGTAACTTGAAAAGTTATTCTAGATCACGTATTACAATTTAACAGCAAAGCCCACTTAGGAAGTGTGCTAAAAGTTAAATCAAAAACCAAAAAAAAAAACACTGCATGACTTATTAAAACTGTGTAGTTATATAATAGACTGAAGACAGATGACTTATTAAAACTTTGTCTAGCTATATAATAGGAAAAAATCAGATGACTTATCAACTGGTATTTCCTAAGACCGAAGACAGATCTAATTATAACTTGCCTTCTGAAGGATGTTCAAACCCAGAATCTACAATGGCTCGAAGAAGCTCTGGTTTCAACAGAAAGTCTCTGAACCCCGAACTATGAATTCCAACGTAGCCCCTGCAAGAAACATTCATGGAGCTTCAGTAAGATGTATCAATAAGAAGAACCAGGGTTCAGCATATTTTTGGCTTAGCTATTCACTAACAAACTGCCAATTATATATAACTCCACATTTACGTGACCCAAAAAACAAACGAAATATATGCAGATAAAGAGGGGAAATCAAGCTACTATTGTCTAGATTCTGAGAAAAGGTGGCAAAAGATCTCAAACCCAATGCATAACACTTGGACTCAAAAAGGGATGCTCAAAAGTGTAGGAATTCCCAATCCATATGAGACAAGATCCAAGTTGAACCCCTGGCCCGAATCGCTTAAGCTAAAGAAAGAATCATTCCAGCCATGTAAAAATACTTTAAGGACAAACAACACATTCTTTCTTGTTTTCATATCAAGAGGCCACCTTTACGGTTTCTGAGTAAGCAATATTTCACAGAATCAAAGAAACAGCTTTCCTTGTTTCCAACATTTCTTTCCCGTTTTCAAGAATTTTCTCATACAGCGCTGCATCTGGACAACCTTAGACATCGAATCTGCAATATTTTACTCCTTCCATTTCCCACTTTGACCTTTTGCTTTTACCCTATCTACAATTATTCACTTTATGATTGTTACTTGAGTTCAATTTGCAAAAAGTCAAAAAGGGCTGTTATGTTATCAAGACAACATCCCACAATTTTAACTGAAGGACGTGAGACTTTGGCACCAATATAATCAAACTTCCTAATCAGGAAACCACAAAAAGCCTAAAACAAGGGTCACTATTAAAATTCTTCTTTTTTTTGGTGTTTCACTATTAAAATTCTCAAGCCATACAAACTGGAGCAAGCGATATTAACGGCACAAATACCTACAAACAGATACAATAAAAAGCGTAAAGAGTGCAAACTAAAATTTACTTCTTGACTGTCTCGGTCTTTGCGTTGACGGAATCGGGTGCCTTCTCCTCCTCCTCTTCGTAGTCAACAAGCTCTTCATCGTACGCCTCGTTGTCCCTCACTTCACCCATTATCCCTACACAAACATACAGAACGAACTGTTAGGATTTTACGACTCCTACAAACTGAACTTCAAAATTAGGTCAAACTGTGACGCCTTTTTGCGTACCTTGCTCTGAAGAGAAAGACTGTGTGTCTGGTGAGTGTGTGTTGTGTGTGAAACCGGAAAATCAGGAGGGGAGCCCTCGGATCTAGGACAGGGAGAGGGGTTAGGGTTTACGGGTGGGGATATATGGAGACTGTGAGTGATGGGGGAAAGACGGTGTTACCCTTCTTACGTGAATTTTGATTGAATGTAAACCTAAGGCGGTGAGTCATGTGTATAGGATTATTAATCTTCTTTTTATTTAATTCAGAAAATTACATTAATATTAAGATTTTCTGCAAACTCTGTAACTGATCTTAAGAGCCTACTATAAACCAAAAAATAATTTCCAACTCTGTAACAGTAACCTAGATAATATCTCATATGGCAGGTCCTCTTGCACTATATTACATTTAGTCATTGGCAACTAGTTTCTATGTTTTCTTGTCAAATTATAGACTTAGCAAACGGTTCGACCCGCGCGAGTACGGGTCAAACCGTTTATACTCGGTCGGGTATAAACCGGTCGGGTATTTTATACCCGAATTTTTCGGATACGATTATCTGGGATCCGTACCCTACCTTGGCGGGTAGAGTATTACCTGCGGGTCTTGTCTTTTCTTTTTTTAAAAAAAAATTCAAAACAGATTTTAACACACTTTTAAAAACAATTTTTGCTGGTTATTTTGCTTATTTTATCAACACATTTCCTGTCTTTGATTGTTAATTTGTTATTGTAAAAACAATTTTCACTTTGGTTATTTAATGTTATGACACATAAAATATTAAAACTCATAATATCCTACATTCCTACTTAGCTACTTACTACTAATTACTTACTAGTTACTAGCATACTAATTGTTAAATACCATATGAACAAATTCAAGCATCTAACTCAATTCCCAAATCCCCGCCCATAATCCAAAAACTTTAAACAACAATTACATCATCATATCACAATATCACATGCATAAATTCATTGAAATTAAAGTCTTCAATTTCATTGTCGTCAACTAAAACTTCAAGTCTTCAAATCTCCGTTAAGCTTCTTGCATCCAAGTCCAACGAACCATCCATGTTTGCATTGATAGGCAAAGATACTACAAGGTCACTATCGTCCGGCTCATCACCTAAATTTAAGCAAATATGATTAGACTAAATTCCAAAACATAAATATAAACTTCGTATTCAAATGCTTTAAAAATAATAACTTACTTTGAATTGCATATCCATACAACCAATTACGTCCGCAAACCCCTGTCTCGAGATTGGGCATTATTCAAATGCTTTAACATAACACATAATTTTAGATTTACACTTCAATAGTCCACTAGTCCAATAGCAAATTCAGCAATACGCCAATACATATAACATCCAACAGCAAATTCAGCATGCAAAACAAAGTGGGGGAAGAGGGTATAATTACTCTTATGCAATTCAGCAATTGCACAAATTAACTGATTACTAACAATTTCTGAAATTACAAAAGTGTTTATAAATTCACTGGTTGTACAGGGAGTCCTACACGAATCAGGAATCAAAATCATGGCCTCATGGGTTGTTCATTGTTGGCTCAAACCTCAAACTAAATCACAACCCAAAACCTGCCCACCTTGCATTTCTAAATCAACTATACGTCAATCCAAGTGATGAAGTAAGTTCATAGCAAAAACATGATTTCCTATTCAATTTTGAATTGTCCATACCCAATTAAACAAGGGTAAATTCGAAGATAACTTGACTGAATTGTTCACCGGTTGCTCAATTAAGTCGGTTAAAAACCAAAACCCATATCATATGACGTAACTGTGTAATGAATCAAACAGATAGCAAGTGCAAATGGTATGTGACCTGGATTAATACAGTATTAGACATCAAATTCGATTGAATATTCAATATCTCAATGACCAAAACTAGCTTACAAGAGATCTGGGATCAGATGATATCCAGTCACGGAATAGTCGAAGATGGAGAGTTAAAAATAATAAAAATTTATAAATCAGTAAGATTGGAGAGATTGACTAACCCTCTACGTGGAGGTCCGTGTCTACGGCTTGAACAGCGGCGGTAGACTGGCAGAGACTTCTCGGCGGCGGTGGACTGGTGGAGACTTCTCAGCTGCGGTGGACTGGTGGAGACTTCTCAGCTGTGGTGGACTGGCGGAGACTTCTCGGAGGCTGACGCTGCTATGGCGTGGACAGCTGCTACGGCGTGAACAACTGTTACGATGGTGGTTGGTGGAAATAGATCCGACGTCTCGCCGTCTCGCGTGAGATGGGCTGACGGCCAACAACTGATGAGTGACGGAGCCATGGAGGGCACGATCTTTTGCCGGCAGATGAGTGATGGAGCCACGGAGGGCGCGATCTTTCGCCGGCAGATGCGGTGTTGGCCAGCGGCGACGTGAGAGGGAGAGAGGAGTGACGAACTGAGAAGAAGAATTGAAGAGATTTAGGGCACAAATTATTTCCCATTATATACCTAGGAAAAATGGGTAATTGCGGGTAACCCGAAAACCGACCCAAAAATTACGAGTCAGTTCGGGTACGGGTCTCATTTAGGCGAGTATTGAATATTGGTACCCGTACCCTGCATTTTGGACCGGGCACGGTTCGGGTAACGGGTACGAACATCATTTTGCCAGGTCTATCAAATTACATGGATGATGTTCCATGGTAGCATGATATATATAAAAAATTTGTCACTTGTGTGGATTTGAGTCGGCGTATACCATAACATGAATGAAATGATGCGAGTAGGCTCATGTGCAAGCTGTGAGATGTTTGATAGCTTGGGATGAGTGGTCATCGAATCAGTGCTCGTTCTTTCACCGATCAGTATCTAGTGTTATGATTGTTTGAAATGAAGTTATCAAACCGATAGCCACCTCCCAGCTTTCTTCGTAGAAGTAACATGCTAACAAAATAATGTTGGAGTAGTAACTTGAGAATTGACGCAGCTACAATTTATCCGAAAATAACTTCTTCTTCTTTTTTTTTTTGGTTATATCTGGAGTTATTTTATGAATTGGACAGAATTCCAATGTACTTGGAGGTTTAAAAACATCTTTTAACGTGAATCTATATATCCTGGCCTGGTCAAAGGTAATCTCGTTCATATGTTTTCAAATAAACCACAAAGATACAACTAAGATTGTTTGCACCGAGAGGGAGGATCTAAGGGGCCAAGTGATCAGCCATTCTACCAATATAGTCTCCTGACGTGTTGCTTTCCAGACCGTCAAATATGTAACAATAATATGTAACAGTAAATTGTGTCCTCGTTTAGTAGAGTAGTAACATTAGCGTTTTATTATATCCCTTTTTATCCATAGGTATTAAGTTTATAGGAGTAGATTTTATTAGAAAATAGTATATCCATATCTGCTTGTTGGAATATATTTGATAGCAATATACCACTGACTAAAACAGTCTTCCCGGGGTCTTTTGCAAGCAAAGTCAGATCCATAGCTTGGTCAATTGCTTCCATAGCTTGGTCACTACCAATTTTAGATATTTGTATATCTAACTTGTAAATATTTGCCATGAAACAGCTCTTCCTACGGTCTATAGCCAGGACACTTGTAAAATTCATCTTGGTGCAAAGTTTCTACTATTAAAAGCCGCCCCCCCCCCCCCCCCCCAAAAAAAAAAAAAAATCAACTGCAAGATAATTTTCAGAGCGATTTTTCTTCTCAATGAACAGTTGGCGTTCTTGCTCCTTATTCGGCTAATGTGTGCGTGTGGGTTTATTTTCTTCTTCTTAAACGGTAGTTGGTGGCACTTCTTGCACCTTATTCATTTAATATGTTTCTTTTGGTTAATTGTGAAAATACGGTAAAAAAAAATGACTTCTTGCTCCTTCCAAGTGTAGGGGAATCGTTCGGCCTGAAGAGTTTTGACCGCTGAACTTAACGAACTTCTTAAAATTTTCATCAAAAACCAACTTAAAAAGTTTCAAAATAATATTGTTTTTCAATGTCATCGTTGCACGACATTGCTGATACAATCCCAAGGTGTTTCTCCAACCAGGTTATCATCCGACCACCGTGTCAAATTGATAGGCAAGAGAATCATGGCAATACGAAATTCGTGCATTCTAGTATCTGAAAATTTTGCCACAAAGTTATGGGAAATGGCCAAGGCTTTGTGAACTGGCCATGTAACTACATGTCTTCTACCATACTCCAGAAAACAATCTGGACTCTGCATAGGAATTTGTCCTTGTGATCTCGTGTCTTTGCACCAGAAACGTAGCTCAAAACTTGTCATTGGTGTGCGGTGCCACTGGGCAACCTTGGTTAATAGCTAGCTAGTACAACCACCAACTTCTCGAAGAACAAAAAGAAAATTCCCAACAAAAAAAAAGCATCAAAATGGTCAATGAATATGGAAACTGACAGCAAGCCCAGCACATTTCCATCAATACTAAAATCAAGCTGATGTTATTTGAGCAGTCACTCATAGTCATACATACAAAAATGCGTTCCATACTTCACGCGGAGGCCGAAGCACCACCATAATGTCCACGACAGTAATTGAACCCGTACCAAGTATCCCTAGGAATACGAGTGTTGAAATAGAACGTAGCAGGCCTCGTATTATACCCGTATACCTCAACGGACTCAGGTATCCTGTCATGAATGACACCCCAGGAGATCTAGCTGCACCAACATCCACCAACCAGCAACACAAGCCACTGAAAATCAGATTTAAAATGCCAGCAAGTGCTGGAAGAAATTAAGAGGAGCGAAGCAACAGCAATTAAGAAGGAAGTCGAGTGAGGCGCGTGAAACAATAAATGGATGGGAACGTGGCAGTCACGCGCTCAGTAGATTTCCAAGGAGGATTTGGCCGTTGGGATTTCTAGTCGAATTAATGCTTTATTTTGATTTTCAGTTAGTTTGTTTTTGCAGTTTCTGATCTTCCAAGAATATTCCCAATTCTGACTTGGGAAGAAAGATTTGGAAAGGCTAGGTAAAGGGAAGCAAATCAGGAAAAAAGGGGATGCGAATGAAATCAATATCATCTTCTCTCTTCTATTCTCTTCTCTCTTTATTTGGCCAGCTTAGCTAGATTCTTTCTTCTAAAATTAAGTGAATTGTCCTTAAGTAACTGCAAATTTCTCCATCGATGTTACATTTGGTATCCAGAGCAAGCTACGTTACCTGGGTTCGTGAAGAAATCAAATCAGAAATGGGGTATGGGAACCGAAATAAACAACTAGATGAGCATGTGAGCTTGATGGAAGCTCAGTTTGCAGACCACTTTGGGTCTCTTGATGATCAATTAACGGAATTAAAGCAAAACATAGAGGATCTACCTGCATTGAAACTCTCAGTAGATCAATTAAAGGAGGAATTACCAGCTATGAGGCAGGCTCTCACAGATTTGCAAGGTCTGATGCAGCAGCTGATTTACACCAAGAGAAATGATGGAGTAGAAGCATCTAATTTGAAGGCAAGAGGAAGCAAGAACTGGGAAGCTAACCATCGAGAGTTCCTTCCGTATAACAATGGTAATGCTTTTCCTAAATTACCTAAGGTGGAATTTCCTAAGTTTTATGGAGATGATTCTTATGGGTGGGTTAGAAAAGCTGAGAGATACTTTGAATTTAATCCCATGGATGAAATGCTCAAGGTCAATTTTGCTTCAGTACACTTTGAAGGCCAAGCTGAACATTGGTTTGGTACTTACACCAAGGCCAAGGGCAAGGATTCATGGACTGAATTTGTAAGAGATTTAAACTCTAGATTTGCTCAACTTTTCAAAGAAAGTGTAATTGGGGAATTTCATAAATTGAGACAACTTGGGTCAGTTGAACAATATCATAACGAGTTTGAGACCCTCAGATCTGTGCTAGTTAATGAAGGGTGTAAGTTTGAGGAAGTGTATTTTGTGCAAAGTTTCATTAGTGGTCTCAAGGATGAAATCAGATTGGAGGTTGAAAATTTTGAGGTATACAATCTCTCAAGGGCAATTTATCTAGCTCGAAAGCAAGAAGCTACTCTCAACAATAGCTGGTACCAGTCTAGAACCATCTCTAAATTGCAGCCTACATACAGTCCCTTGACCCCTGCTAAACCTAACCCGAGCAACACAGTTGCTAAACCAAGAAGCCCTGCATAACTCTGAACCCCCAATCACTCAAGCTCACCCTAACAACCAGAACAAGGCCTTACTACCCACCCCAAATATACCCCAACAAAGGTTGACTAGGGCCTACTTTGATGACAGGAGAAAAAGAGGCCTATGCTATTAGTGTGAGGAGACTTTCAGCCCTGCACATGTTTGTAAAAACAAACAGGTTTCTATGTTGGTGGTTGATGAAGGTGAAGAGGAAGACACCCCACCTGTGTATGATGAAGAAGTCCCTCCACAACCACAGGAGACAGAAAATAATGAACACCCGGAGAAGATGGAGATCACTGTCAATGCTTTGACAGGAAACCAAACTCAATCCACTTTTAAGCTTTGGGGTCAGTATGGTAACAAGAAATTCTCCCTACTAGTGGACACTGGGTCCACCCATAACTTTATGGACCCAGCTACAGCTGAAAGGTTGGGCTGTTTGGTGACACCCACTGCCCCCATGACAGTTATGGTGGCAGATGGCAACAAGGTGTGCAGTGACTCAGCTTGTAATGAATTCAGCTGGACTATGCAGAATCAACAATTCAAAACTAATCTGTCGATAATTCCTTTGGGGGGCTGCGATTGTGTCTTGGGTTTACAATGGTTGAAGAACTTGGGAAGAGTGGCCTTTGATTTTCACAAGATGACTATGACTATCCTGATGGGGGACAGAAAATCACGTTATATGGGGGAGAAGTACAAGCTGAAATTAAGTTAATGTCAGCATAATCAATGTACAAATACCTTACCAGGAATCAAGGAGCTTTGTTTGGTCAAGTCTATACTATAACCACTCTACCAAACCCCCACACCAATGAGCCTCAATTGACTGCTCTATTACATCAGTTTGCTGATGTCTTCCAAGAACCCAAAGGACTACCCCCTACCAGACCCCAAGACCACCAAATACCTTTAATTCCAAATGCTCAACCCATAAACATCAGACCATACAGAGTGCCATACGCCCAGAAAACTGAGATAGAGAAAATTGTTCAAGAGATGATTGAATCTGGTTTAGTGCAGCCTAGCACTTCACCTTTTGGGTCCCCAGTTTTATTAGTGAAAAAGAAAGATGGGTCATGGAGGATGTGTGTGGACTACAGGGGGTTGAATAAACTCACTGTGAAAAATAGGTTTCCAATCCCAGTTGTTGATGACCTGTTGAATGAATTACATGGTGCCAAGGTGTTTACTAAGCTTGATCTGAGGAGTGGATACCATCAGATCAGGGCGCATCCAACTAATATTCATAAAACTGCTTTTTCAACCCATTTTGGGCATTTTGAATTCAGGGTGATGTCTTTTGGGCTCACAAATGCACCAGCCACATTTCAGTCAGTTATGAACTCCATTTTTGGGCCTTATTTGAGAAGATTTGTCTTAGTCTTCTTTGATGACATCTTAGTATACAAGAGTTATGCAGACCATCTCCAGCACCTCACCATTGTCCTACAGACCCTCAGGGACCACACATTATATGTCAAAGAGTCCAAGTGTACCTTTGCTTCATCAGAAGTGGAATACTTAGGACATATTGTCACAGGACAAGGAGTCACAGCTGATCCTTCTAAGATTCAAGCTATGGTACAGTGGCCACTTCCAAGGACTCTCAAGCAATTAAGAGGCTTCCTAGGCCTCACAGGTTATTACAGGAAGTTCATAGTTCACTATGGCATTAAGAGCAAACCTTTGACCAAGCTGCTTCAAAAGAACAACTTCAAGTGGAATCCTGAAGCAATAAGAGCTTTTGAAAATTTGAAAACCACTATGACTCAAACTCCTGTCTTGGCCTTACCTAACTAGACTTTGCCATTCACTGGGCATGGGGACAGTGTTAATGCAGCAAGGTCAACCCCTGGCATACTTCAGCAAAGCTTTTGGAGCCAAAGCATTAGCCCTGTCAACTTATGAGAAAGAACTCATGGCATTGGTCCAAGCTATAATGCACTGGCATAGCTACCTTAGCTGCAACCATTTCATAATCAAAACAGATCATTGCAGTCTAAAGTATCTATTGGGCCAAAGGGTAATCTCCCTTCTTCAACAAAAGTGCCTATCAAAGATATTGGGATTTGATTTTGAAATTCAATACAAGGCAGGAAGAGAGAATGGGGCTACTGATGCTTTGTCAAGATTAGCAACATCAGGGGATCAAGAAGGGACTTGCTCAGCAATTTATGTTGTAACACCCCTATGGGTCCAGGAAATACAAGATAGCTATGAAGGTGATGCTTGTGTTCAACAGCAAATCCAGCAACTGGTCTTAGACCCTTATGCTACTTCAGAATATTTGTATGAGCAAGGTACTTTGAAGTTCAAGGGAAAATTATATGTGGAAGATCAAGGGGACTTAAGGCAACAAATACTCCAAACTTTGCACAGTTCCAGCATTGGAAGTCATTCTAGAGAGAATGCTACATTTAAAAGGGTGGAAACTATATTTTTTTGGCCCAACCTTCAACAGTGTGTCAAAAAATTTGTCCAACAGTGTGACACCTGCAGAGAAACAAATAAGAGCATGTGGCCTACCCTGGCCTACTTCAGCCTTTAGCTATACCCCAACAACTGTGGAGCAATATTTCAATGAATTTCACAGAAGGTCTACCAAAATCACAGAACAAGGAAGTGATAATAGTAGTTGTTGACAGGCTAAGCAAGGTGGCACACTTCTTGTCCTTGAGCCACCCTTACACAGCTCAAGGAGTTGCTCAGGCCTATTTTGATCAAGTGTTCAAACTACATGGCACCCCAGATAGTATTATAAGTGACAGGGGAAATGTTTTCCTTAGTCACTTTTGGCAGAAGCTTTTTAGCTTAATTGGTACTAATCTTCACCTAAGTACTTCCTATCATCCTCAAACAGATGGCCAAACAGAAAGGGTCAATCAGTGCCTTGAGACCTATCTAAGATGTTTTTGTGGGGATAGACCCCATACTTGGAATAAATGGTTGACATTGGCTGAGTATTGGTACAATACTACATTTCACAGCTCACTCAAGGTTACTCCCTTTAAGGCCCTTTATGGTTATGCTCCTAGAGTTTTGAACTTGGGTAGTCCTGAAACTACTCATGTTGCTGCGGTTGATGCATACATGGTGGAGAGATCTAAAGCTTTGGACCTCCTGAAGGATAACTTGACCACTGCCCAAGCTAGGATGGAGCAGAATGCAGACAAACACAGAAGTGAAAGAGAGTTTGTTGTAGGGGATAGAGTCTATCTCAGGCTTCAGCCCTATAGACAAACCAGCTTAGCCCTTAGAAGGAACCTCAAGTTATCCCCTAAGTATTTTGGACCATACAAGGTGTTGGAAAGGGTTAGAACAGTAGCCTATAAGCTGGAATTGCCCCAAGGTACTGGAATTCATCCTGTTTTTCATGTTTCTTTACTTAAGCCAGATATAGGTAAGCACACAACAGTTAGTCCAATGCGACCACCAGTCAATGAAGTGGGGCAGATACTCCTAGAACCTGTTCGGGTCTTGGATCGCAGAATGATTAAGAGAGGGGGTCAGGCAGTTCCACAAGCACTAATTGGTTGGACTAATTTACCTGAAGATGAAGCCACCTGGGAAGACTGGGCTATAGTGGAGAAAATTTCCAGCATTTGCTACAAGAGAAGATGGGAAATTTAAAAGGGGAGGGAATGTCATGAATGACAACCCAGGAGATCTAGCTGCACCAATATTCACCAACCAGCAACACAGGCCACTGAAAATCAGATTTAAAATGCCAGCAAGTGCGGGAAGAAATTAAGAAGAGAGAAATGGAGGGAAGCAACAGCAATTAAGAAGGAAGTCGAGTGAGGCGCGTGAAACAATAAATGGATGGGAACGTGGCAGTCACGCGCTCAGCAGATTTCCAAGGAGGATTTGGCCGTTAGAATTTCTAGCGAATTAATGCTTTATTTTGATTTTCAGTTAGTTTATTTTTGCAGTTTCTGATCTTCCAAGAATATTCCCAATTCTGATTTGGGAAGAAAGATTTGGAAAGGCTATGTAAAGGGAAGCAAATCAGGAAAAAGGGGATGCGAATGAAATCAATATCATCTTCTCTCTTCTATTTTCTTCTCTCTGTATTTGGCCAGCTTAGTTGGATTCTTTGTTCTAAAATTGAGTGAATTGTCCTTAAGTAACTGCGAATTTCTCCATTGCTGTTACATAGAGAAATGGAGGGAAGCAACAGCAATTAAGAAGAAAGTCGAGTGAGGCACGTGAAACAATAAATGGATGGGAACGTGGCAGTCACGCGCTCAGCAGATTTCCAAGGAGGATTTGGCCGTTAGGATTTCTAGCCGAATTAATGCAAGAGAATAGAAGAGAGAAGATGATATTGATTTCATTCGCATCCCTTTTTTCCTGATTTGCTTCCCTTTACATAGCCTTTCCAAATGATTTCATTCGCATCCCCTTTTTCTTGATTTGCTTCCCATTACATAGCCTTTCCGAATCTTTCTTCCCAAGTCAGAATTGAACCCATACCAAGTATCCCTAGGAATACGAGTGTTGAAATAGAACGTAGCAGGCCTCGTATTATACTCGTATACCTCAACGGACTCAGGTATCCAACCGTCGTACCCTCTCCTGTATAGGTACAAATAACATACCTGGTATGTGCACGGTCCATGTACCTGAAATGTGTCTACTAAACACCTTTCAAAGGTCCTCGTATATGGATTGTCCAGCCTTGGTGCATAAACCTAATCATTATTCGTCACCCCAAAAAATTTCAATTTGACAGCAATCACAAGGTAACCATCTATAGAAAAAAGTTTCTAACATGGGCTATTCTTATTTTGGATTAGTCACACTCAACAAGATTGTAAAGTATACTGAATGTAATAAAGTGAGTCAGGAAAGAGAACCTGATAGTCATAAGCATCGCCGAAGGAAAGGCTGATTTGGTCTCGGGTATACCTGGGTGAAAAGCAGCTTGTTCTTATGCTGACAGTGTAGGCACAGCTTCTAGCATTCTGCATATAAGAAAGTCAGTGCTTCATCTACACATAATATACACCTGAAATTTTCATACCTGTGTATTGTTGATTTTGAAGGCTGAGAAACGTTGGGCCTCTGAATTGATTGGTTCTGTTTGTGAGGAGATGAAGAGGGCAAAAAGCAAAACAAAATACAGTGCTCTGATCATCTTCTCTGAAACCCTGTGAAACTCCTTAGGAGGCAGAAAGGAAGAGCTTGTGATATTCGGGGTGCTTCCAACTCCCATGCGCTGCACCACATATGACAAAAGTGATCTTCTATTATAACTTGCTGACAAAAGAAAAGATAAATCATGCTGTTGTTAGTCATTGTGGAGTTTAGTGACCATGATTTCAAATTTACATGTACATCCCTGCTAAATTCAGACAATTGCAACTACTTTGCAGAATGATCTGCTATACAAGGTCAAGTCTGCCAGTTTGGCTGCTTTCAAACTTTCTTACCTAACACCTTCTTCCCTTTGATAAACTCAGTGTAATTATGTATGGCTCACCAGATCACATTAAATATGGATAGGGATGGCACTCAAGAAAGATCCAAGTACATTTTGGCACCAGACACATGCCGCCTTTTTCACATGAATTCCACTCTCCACCGAACCCATCTTGGTGACACTTGTACTTTTAACAGGCTCAACCAGATGGCTGAATCAACAAGTTCCATCACCTACTGTGACTATTGAGTGGTATCAAAGCCCATTCAATAGCACTTTAAGGTGACTAAGAGAAAATGGATTCTTGAAAGGAACTGATAATTGCAGCTGAAGTATGTTAACTGGGAGGGAGATAAGCTGCCCGGTGCTCCCTCCTAAACTTATAGAGAGTAGAGACCTGTGACACAAATACATATGACTATCTTCTTTATGCTATTTTTTTCTGCCCTTGACATGGCTTTGGTCACGGGAGAGAACATACCTCAAAAGGTTGAGAAGAAACAAACACGACTATACCAAAGATAGATGCAAATGTACGTATGAACTGCTATTAAGGATGTGGGGAATCCTGAAAATCAGAGACAGATGAACCGTAAAGTTATCTTCTCCCTCATAAGTGTTTACAATATGTATGTTGGGGGGGGGGGGGGGAAGAATTGAAGAGAAATACCATACCAACAAAGTTAAGGGTACCATAGTGCAAAAGAAACCTTTCCTCCATCGAAATCCTAAAACATCTTCACCAGTGTCGTACCGCTCCTGCTCTCCAAGTTTGCTATTCATTTTAACTCCTGCATTTCAACTACAACAGAAGCACACCCACAAACACACGCGCGCGCGCGCGCCCACATCCACATACATGCACATATTTTGAGAAACAATTTCACCACTGAATTAAGTTACCATTGTCCCTCTCTGAGCAATTCTGCTTGCGAAGCTGATACATGCTCACAATTTTCCTTCATTACAATGCAATGTTACATATCATAATGCCACATCAGCTCACAATTTTCCTTCATTACCATGCAATGTTACATATCATAATGCCACTGTGTAGCCGTTAAACGAGTAAGAGAATCTGAGTGTACCTTTTGTCCGAAGTTCATTCAGTTAAATTTTAGTCTTCTCTAGTTTACTGTCTGGGATTTGTGGCCAAAATTTGGCAGCCATGACAACTATGGGAATTTTGCAATATTCGATGGAGGAAAGACAAATGACACACATTATGCCCGATGTAGCTTAAACCTGCCAAATACATAGATATATGTACATAACATGCATGTATATGTGTGACAGAAACCTTATCTGAAAAATCAGTTTATTTATAAATTCGAATAGACAAGTCCCAAAGAGGTCTTCTTTCAAGCTTGTAGGTTTTCTAGACAGCCTATTAATTGAAATAAATCCGTGGGCCCATCACTTAAACAATTAATACGAGATAGAGTACTGTAAATACAAAAAACCGCCACCATTTCACTTTTAGTGTCGGAGCAGAAGCAGCGGCATCACCAGAACAGTAATTAAACCCGTACCACACATCTCTAGGAATAAAAGTGTTGTAGTAGAACGTTATAGCCCTAGTATTATAACCGTAAACCTGCACAGACTCTGGTTTCCAGCCATCGTAGCCGTTCCTGTATAAGTACAGATAACAAATCTGGTATGTACATGGTCCGTATATCTCGAAAGTGTCCACTGAACAATGCTCGAATGTCCTTGTAGATGGATCATCTAGCCTTGGTGCATAAACCTGATCATTCATAATCACCCAGTCAATCATAACTATTTGTAAACTAACTGTTGAAAAACAGACGTGCACATATTAAGTGCTTAAAGTCCCAAACACTGACTGTACATGGATATTTGTTCGGTTCTTATACTTCATTTTGACTCTTATACTTGGTGGGCTCTTCCTCCTCTTGATTTTGGCTCGGACACCTAGCTAGAACATATTTTGAGTCCTAAAAATTGGGGACACACAAGTTGTAGTGCATTTGAGCATTTCAATGCTTCCTTAGTTGTTTTAGGAGCATTTCAATGTCTTACACTTGCATGCAATCACACACTTGCACTACAAGTTCATATTTATGCTTCAGCTACAAAACCCAAAACTGTGGAGATGATCTATATGTGATCCTACCTCTTAATACTGTGTACTTGAATTTAAAAGCCTCCCTTTCCTCTTTCAAAATGATCATACAAGAATGACGTGTGTTGTTTTTTGATTGACATCTCCTTCTTACAGGACGGACTGGGAAGGAGAGTTCTTATACACACTTTCCTGAATCATAGGAAAGAAACTGGAAATCTAGGGCAGCTTACTTTTACTGATTTAGAAGTATTTAAAGAGATTCAACATATTATAGCCCTACGAAAAAAAGTGCAGGTAGCTATGCTGTCCAATTTGTGAATCTGGGGCTCCAGTTGTTTCATAATTAGATCAATTTTCTCGAAAGCCATATTTGTACTACATATTTTTTCCCCCATATCTATTACCAAATCACAGAGAGGTACAGAATCATCAACAATCTTACACTCAAACCCTCGGGCATTTCCGATTCCCCAAACAATAGAGAATATCAAGTTCTTAGAGAGTACAATTTGTAGACATGGATAGGTCCTCACAGTCACACTTGCATATACACGTGTGTGTTCGTGTGTGAGTGTAAATATGCATAACCATTTGCAAAAACTAAAGTGAATTTATAAACAAGAACCTGATTGCCATAAGCATCGCCAAAAGCGAGACTAATCTGGTCCCTGGTGAACCTAGTCGAAGAGCAGCTCGTCGTTATGCTCACGCTGAAACTGCAGCTTCTCGCATTCTGTAATCCAAATGGCAAAAAGGGTTAGCACAATTTCATCCAATTAGAAAAGGGTTTCTCCAACTATATAGGAAGAAACATTCTTTCATAAATACACTTAAATAATCTTTCACCAGAAAAATCTGAAGGAACTAATTTGCCTGGGTGGTATTGGTGACTGTTGAGAATAGTTGGTGCTGAGGAAGTTGGATGATTGAAGTTGCTTGAGAGATGGTGAAGATGAGGGCAAGGAGGAGGTAACACAGAGCTCTCATCATTTTCTGCGAAGCTCCCCGCCTTTGACAGCTTACACACAAACAACCAGAGTCTACAAGTCTACAATCAGGCCTTCATTTATGGCGAATTAGGAGCTTGCTGACAAACGAGGGGTCAAAAACCAAATGACCAAATTGCACCTTAGGCCATTTTCTGGTTATCTTTTCTCGCTTACCACCTGAAATTAGAGTACGAACCCGTTGGATAATCGTTTAGAGCTCGTTACGGACGTAATAAAATCCGTAAGAAATTATCGGTGTTAAGCCATAACTCTCTGATCCCATGGTCTATTTTTCTTTTTGTCTAGATGCCCAGCTATGAAAATTGATACTTTATTAGATAGTTATCCTTCTTTTTGAATTATATTTAGCGAATTAAGATTTACAGCTTCCATCTTTGTGCTGTTAAAATTTTTGCTTGAAGAAATCTGTGTACTCATTATTTTCATTTATATTCTCTATTTCATATTTCAGTTTACAGACAAAATAGTATTCACTTATTTGCCGGCTAATAAAATCACTCGTAGCATAAGCTGCCAAAAAGTCAAAAAAAAAAAACTTTAGATGTGCACAAGATACTTCGTATAAGATAACGAAAAATTGTATATGTTACTCGAGTTATTGGAAGATAGCTACGTATAGTGACAATTCATGGTCGTTAAAATGTATTTGTGACGCTTTCAGCAATATTTTTTAACAGCTTTTTTTTAGTGTCACTAAAAGTATTTAATGATCACTAGTTGTCGCTATACAAGAGATTGTAACCGTATCAACCTACACAGCTCCTGTAGCGCCAAAACTTCTTCATAATGTTATGTGAGTTTACATTAGTTAATGATCCTCTTCTGAACGGCCAGCGCATATGTTGTGTCATAAAAAGGCCGCTAATACATTTTAGTGACAAAAAAAATGTAACTATGAATTTGAGCAACATGACAATATAAGTTTAGCAGCAATCTTTAAAGAGAAAAGTTTGCAATGTTAATTTAATCTATATTTTGGCTGATTTATTTTGTAGTGATTTTATGTTTATGTTTCCGGAGAAGATTACGTCATTATCTTTTCGGAGATTGATCTTATTTGCTAAACAATTTACCGTGAAAACTTTGTTTTTAAATCTAGCGAAGATATATAAATGTAGGTCAAGTTCTATTCGCTGGTGAACTGCCTTTTGTAACAAAAGTCTAGCTTTGGTCCATGTTGTTGTACTTTTCACGAGCCAGTATCAAGAGCACACTTCAATGGCTGTAATTCGATCTCATAGAAGCATTTTCAATGTTTCTTTCAGAGAACGTACGTGTAGATCCCAAAACTTGTATTAGTCAATAATGCAAGATATTATTGGCTGATCAAAGATTCAACGTCGTGGAAGATGCAGACCAAAATACTGACTGACAGCCGAACAAAATAGTAGACTTAAGTCAAAGTTAAATTGAAAGAACTAATCCAGTAAAATTTTGTAATGTAGTCCATGTGTGGTATTAATACCATAAAAGTCAAATAAGTCAATTTTGACTTAAGGTAAGTATTCTTAAATTAAATGAAAATAAGAATCCATTAAAAATTAAGAGATTCTAATTTAATCAAAGGGGACAAAAATCATTTTAATTACAAAGTTAAAGCCCAACTCATGAGTTTTCTAACATTAAGCCCACTGACTTATTTATAAGGACACGCTGGGTCTACATGTTCAAAGCCAAAGCTGTAATGAAACTCTATCTTCTCACATTTTGTGCCTTATTTGAAGAATAATACGTACTAATTTAGTATCGTTTTTCAATCGAGCACTTACAAGACACGAAGATTAATCTTTCTTTTATCTAAAATTAAGGAGAAATTCTTCTTCAACTTAGGTGATTCTATAAGCCAAGGATTGATGCACTTGTTCGAAATAAAGCCTCGGAGCCCTCAATCAAGCCCGTTTCGATGATCTTTCAACCCGGAAGATTGAAGAAGCTAAAATCCATGTCTCGAGATCAAGCTATTTCAACGCTTGGATCGTGACTGAATCTGAGATCTAATAAGAGAATTTTACATTTACTTCGCATAAAAATCACAGAGCGATATAACCCTTAATTTGAAATTGTTAAGTTAAATTTTGTACAATTATTTCTTATCTTGTAATTTAGATACAAAATTTATGTGCACAACATGTAAAAGCGGTCTAGCTTAGAATTGAACTTGGCGCGCATATAGCCATATGCATCTGTGAATTTTTTGTAAAGTACAAGTTTTTCTTAAAGCGTTCCAAGAAGCAACACTTGACAAATAACATACGCGCCAAGCTTGATCAAATTGAAATGTTGCCCTCACTTATTGCGTAGATAACGCTATTTTCATAATCTAATCTTTTTTACTTGATTTGAAGAGAGCTTCCCAAACGAATTAGAACAGAATCCAACCCCAAGAAACTTATTTCAAATTTCCAACCACAGGAGAGAGTACAGACCGCAAGAAACCATATCCATTTACATTAGTAAGTACCATGACTTACTGCAAAGCACAACAAAATTCAGCACAGAAACATAAACAAGAGTAAAGCAAACTTCTCAATGCAAAAGTTGAAGAATGGCCTCGCTCGTAACTGCCTGTCCTATATTGGGAGTAAGAGCTGCCTGAGCGTCGCTTCACACTCTCTGAGAAGCTTGTGAAGCAGGTCAGTGGAGAAGAATGGCTGCTGCAGAACCCTCAGCATGAACGGCGAGAGAACGAAGCTGCCCGTCTTCTTCTTGTGCTTCTTGACTATCTTCCGCAATCCTGCAATCCAAAACCAAAACATGGTCACAATATATGAACTGTAAATCTATCTCTGTTCTTACGTATTGGAATTGGAACTAGCCATGTATAGCAATACCTTCTAAATTAAGGACACCATAGCGCAGAAGCAAAACCATTTCTCTATAGAAATCCAATAAATCCCTTATCACTTGGGTCGCATTGCCACCACTGCCTTCCAAAATAGCTACCTCGTCTCTCAGCTCCTGTATTTTCAAGCAAAGGTTACAGATAAACTCGACCATTATCTCCTCCTGTTGTACAACAGCTAGTCATCTCCCAGACCAGTAGAAAGATTTTGGCACGTACCTTTAACCTGATAACATATTCTTCCTCCTTATCATCAAAAAACGAATTGATCTTCTCGAGTTCATCGCGTAATAGTTGTATAAAACCTGTTTCCTCTCCCGTAAGATTCGTGTTCTGTTCTTCCATCATCACACAGTTATCTATAGCCATTCTTGGCCGTTTTCTAGGCCGCTTGGTTTCCTTATCATTCCAGGGAGCGATCAGGTTCAATTGCTTCTTTAGATCCTTGTATGATATAAACTCACCTTCCCATTCAGGCAACTTTTGGGCGACCTCATTGCGAAGGTTCTTTCCGAACTTCATCCCTCTTCCTTGTCAAGCATCCACAAGGGAGGCATCTTATGTACATGAACAAGGCCAAAACATATCCTTGCAGTTTTTACCAAAAGAAGAAGCATATCCTCACTTCTAATGTGGATATTCCGTTCATTGTAAAGGGTTATCTTCGCCCATAAGCATTTGGTTAGTCAATAAATCCAAATATGTATGCATCGTGGTTAATTTGTTATTGAAAAATAAGACCGCATTCCGATAATTCTTAAGCAGTTGCAGCTGTATTCTTGGAGTCGACGGTAGCTGCAATAGCTGTTATCGTGTGCTTTATTCGGCTTTTAAAAAGCATGGATTCTGGCAATGCAATAGGGTTGGACTCTCATGTCGATCCGAATGAATCATCCTTTCCATGAAGGTCAATCTTTGCCTCTTTTTCTTTCACACGTGCACGTGCCATGCGTGACATGCTCTTCCTCCTTAAACTGTACCTGTACTTTCCACAAATTTACATTGCTTGGGCTTCCTGAAAACAAAACTTAAAATAGACATACATGCCTCAAGTCGGGAACCGATGGGAATCACCCAGCAACCAACAGAGAGACAACGCTCTTATTAAACTAGAGGATCCACAATGTTACAGAAGCACACCATGAGAAAACATACATAAAGGCGAACAACTCATGGAGGCTGGCCGCTGGCAATGCCCTACCATGACAAACTACATGCAGCACAAGCTCTGCTGACTTTCATCTTCAATTATTCGGAGAGAGCAAAGAGTTTCACCGTCAGGATTCCGTTGGAGGTTTCAACCTAACAAGTCTTCTAATTTTATCCTTGTCTGTGTTCTCCAGCAACCCTTCATTGAGATCAAATGACGAGAATAGCGTAAGTAAGAAAGTTTTTAACGGCACAATGCAGAAGAAAAGGCAGTAAAGATGGCATGCACAAAGAAGCACAAAGCACCTCAATCGCTTAGTTTTGTATGTTGTCTATGACTACGAGTGCAAGAAGGAACAGAAAATGGTTGTGCATCAGACTTTGGAAAATGAGAACCGAGAAATATAGCCAAGGGACACACTGGGAGCTAACCTCATCCAAGAAACTTACATCTCATATATATATACATAAGTGTTCCTCGCCTTCCATACAATCTCATCAAGGCATAAACAGATCTTCCCATACTTATCCAAGAATAGGCGCTCAGTTGGAGGTTTCCCACATACATCCTTCACAGCTGAGGTAATTACAAATATTGCTTCTGCCACTTCAGTGAAAATTAGCCACATTAAAAATGAGAAGATAAAACTAGCGCACCATAAACAAGTTAAACGTGATGGTCTCGGGAGCTCTACAGTGAAAAAAATAAAAAGACAAATGACAAAAGCCACTCCAAACTAAACAAAGGAGGTGCCATCTACAGCAAAAAGAGTTGCAAAAATTTCCTTTTGGTTTGGCACACAATGGCAGGTTCCTATCAAAATCAAGTTGTGTAAGTTGGGTGCTATACAAGTAGAGGTGTCAAATGGGCCGGGCTTGGGCCGGCCCAGCCCAAGCCCATCGGGCCTCCAGCAAAAAGGGTCGGGGCCGGGCCAATGGGGCTGCCAAACGGGCCAGGCCGGGCCAGATTCTGGGGATATCTGGGCACAGTCCAAGCCCAGGCCCTAGGCCCAACATTTTAGGCCGGGCCCAATTTTTTTTTTGCATTTTCTTGTTATTCAAGGTAAGGGTTTTAATTATGATAATTTGTTGTTATTCTTTAAACAAATTGTACTCTAGGCATGTCCAATATTCACAATTCAACGAACCTAATCTTTATCCTTTTATTTCATTATAAATCATATACATTGAAGATAAATGTGTTTATAGGCCGGGCCCAATTTTTTTACTTGTTATTCAAAATAATATTATTATTTTACTATCTATTTTGTTATGATTATTTAATAATATAAATACTAGCTTTTTATATGTATTTTAACAGTTTTTTTTTTACGCACGGTGCCAATACTAATTTATATGTAAGAGGGTAGAATTAGTTGGTTTGGTATTTATTGACAAATAAGTTTGGCCCATCTAAGACCGCCAGGCCTCTTCAAGAAGGCTCATGATTTCTCACAGTTCGATTGTAATATTTGTAATCTAATTCTTATTTTACGTCAAACATATCTTTGATTATTGCACCAAAGAAGAACGATCATCATAATTCATGTTCAGATTCATTGCTCATTCGATTATTATTAGACATGCACACTTATATATAATAATGTGTGTATATAATAATATTGGGCCAAAAAACGGCCAGTGTGTAGGGCCCAAAAAAGGGCCAACCTTAGGGCCAAAAGGGGGTAATTTTTCGGGCCAAAAGAGGGTCGGGCCGGACCGGGCCCAGGCCTGTTTCTCCAAAAATTCAGCCTGGCCCTGGCCCTGGCCCAAGCCCTAAGGATTAGGGCCAGTTCAGGCCCAAAAAAGGGTCAGCTCGGGCCAAAAAGGGGCTGGCCTAAGGCCGGGCCAGGGGGCTGCCAAACGGGCCAGGCCAGAATCTGGGGATATCTGGGCCCAGTCCAAGCCAAGGCCCAACATTTAGGGCCAGGCCCAAATTTTTTATTTTTTATGCATTTTCTTGTTATTCAAGGTAAATGCTTTAATTACGGTAATTTGTTGTTATTATTTAAGCAAATTGTACTCTAGACATGTCCAATATTCACAATTTAACGAATCTAATTTTTATCCTTTTATTTCATTATAAATCATATACATTGAAGATAAATGTATTTATAGGCCCTCCTCCTTTTATCCGGACTTGGGACCGACTGCTTGTAAACAAACAGGCGAAGTTACCTATTTTTTATATATACGGAAAAATATATATCTTGCTTGTAAAAACTTATTATATTATATATATGAAAAAAAAACTATATTTTGTGAGAAATTTTATTCTTAAAACTTAAGAGAAGGAAAATAAAAAGAAATTACCTAATCATCCGGAAGTACTTCAACATCCGAGTCACTGCTCTTCCTATCATCAATCGGTTTATCTTGCTCGCGGTATTTCGCATCAAGATAATCCTTCCAACATACACATAGCTCGAGCGACTCGGGGTTAAGACGACTCCTCCTGTCATCCAAAACCCTCCCGCTCGCTGAAAATGCCGACTCTGAAGCAACCGTGGAGGCTTGCACTGGCAGTACATCCCGTGCAATTTGAGCTAAAGTTTTATACATGTTTTGATTTTGTTTCCAAAAATTTAACAAATTAAAATTAACCTGTTCTTGCATTGATAAATCAGCATAATGATCAGTATTTGAATATACACCAATCTCATTAAAAGAGGAAAAAGTAGACGAACCTGCCGAATTAGAAGTACCTTCACCTGGTAGTTGTCTTGCTACTAGATGTTCAAAGCCCTTAAGGTATGGCGCATAATACCT
This sequence comes from Escallonia herrerae, assembly GCA_033070095.1. Taxonomy (NCBI): domain Eukaryota; kingdom Viridiplantae; phylum Streptophyta; class Magnoliopsida; order Escalloniales; family Escalloniaceae; genus Escallonia; species Escallonia herrerae. Next base: position 155,698 of record JAVXUP010001052.1, on the reverse strand, counting down.
CTCAGCAGTCGATGATGAAGCTCGTCCGCGCACGTCAGCAGAATTACGATAGAGGTTGAACAGTTCCTCAAATGTCTTGCTCACTTTCGCTGTGAGTGCGGTTGTGTCCTCTACTGGGTAGCACATTAATCTCGATATCTCTTGTATCGAGACGTTCACGCCATGCAACTTTAACCTAGGATCTAAACAAGTAGCAACAGCAAAAACAACAGGCAGTTCACTCCAATATTTATTAAACTTTTTATCCATCACTTTTACTATTTCCTGAAAGGGTCCTATATATCTCCATTTTGTTAACATTGTAGCCATCTTGAGAATTTCTATTACAGCGAGAGGAGAGGTGGGATAGTACGTACCAGACAATAAATTGGTAGACGTGTAGAATACCTCCAAAAATTCAGCTAGGTATGTGGCCATCTGCCATTCCTCTTGAGTTGGCAAGCCGGCTGGGAACAAGGTTAGTAGAAAATGCGTATAGACTTCTTTGTATGCCAGAATGTGTAAAAGCATATGGTATGTAGAGTTCCACCTGTGGACCACATCTGTAACTGCTCTCCTGCGAGGCATATTATATTCAACACACAACGTTTTAAATTGTTGTGTTCTCGGACTCGAACTATTAACATACGCTGTCATACCCCTCATTTTGACAAGAATATCTCCTGCAGCAGCTAAACCATCTTGAACAATTAAATTAATTATATGACAAACACAACGAACATGAAATAATTTACCAGAAAGTACAGGTTTGAGGCTCTCCTGTAAAGCATCAACAACAGCTGTATTGTTAGAAGCATTATCAAAACTAATACTCATAATCTTATCCTTTAATTTAAACGTGGTACATGCTTTTAATATAATACTAGCAATGTTCATTCCATCATGCGGAAAAGGAAAGAGCTCGAAAGCGATGATTCTCTTGTGCATAATCCAATCTGCATCAATCCAATGGGCCGTCACACAAGTATAACTAACAAAAGTAAACGGAGATTGCCAAATATCAGAAGTAAGACTAACTTTACCGTCAAATTTATCGAAATAATCGATCAGGCGTGCTTTAGCAGCATTATACTGTCGGAGTGCATCGGATCTAGTTGTGTTTCTATGAACCTTTTTGTACAAAGGTTGAACGTATGTGTTCATATATCTAGAGTGCTTAGCATTATCGGCAAAAGAAAAGGCTTGTTCATCGTGAATAACAAATTCAGCGAGACCGTCTCTTTGCTCTCGCTGATTATAAACAAATAACTTACCGTCAAAAGATAACTGCGTTTGGGTAGGTTCGACGTGGCCTTGTCGAGGTGCACACTGAGGGTAATGCCTGTTAAGATGTCCATTACCACTACCAGACGAAAATAATTTAGCACAGTACTTACATCGAGCTTTTCGGATGCCGTCCACCATAACTTCATCAAAGTGATTCCAACACTCGGCTTTCTTTTTTTTCCCCTTTGGACTTCTGGCTCATTACCGGAGGCATTGCTCGGCCCTTCTTCATCATGACCAGGCATAGGGTTAAGATTATGCCACGGAGTAGTAGCTTCGCCAACCGAGCTGCGTCCTTGACTATAATGCGGGGGGTCTTGATCAGGCGTGTATTCAAAATCTGGAATGTTTTGATTGAACTCCCAATTGGCTTGGGTATCTATCATACAGCCTGTACTCATTCGTCCAGGAACGAATGGTTGTGGTGGTGCTTGGATTGGTGTTTGTGATGGCCGTGGTGCTGGCGCTTGTGTTGGTGGTGGTGTTTGTGATGATGATGTTTTTCGTGATGATGATCCACGCTTCAGTTTCTTCAGTAATCCAGCCATATTTAAGGTTAACTTTTTTACTAGATTGAAAAATAAAATTAGTAAGAGTAACTAAATACACAAGTATAAGAGCAGTAATTAGTAATTAGAAATAACAATTAAAAGAATTAAAGAGTAACAAATGAATCACAGAGGGTAATTCGAAATTGGAGAGAGTTAGTAATTAAAAAAATTAGTAATAGTAATTGATAAATATAAAAATTCACTAATTACTAGACAAAAGAATTTGAGAGTAATAAATTAATAAGATGAGTGGTTAGTAATTAAAATTTAGCAAGAGTACTAATAAGTAAATAAGAGTAGTAATTAGCAAGAGTAGCAAAACTTGTAAAAATGTAGAATGTTTATATAAGAGAGAGTAAGAAGATTGGTGTGAAAAATTAAAGAGAAATGATGTGAATTTATAGATTTTTGAAACTTCACAAAAGACCAAAATACTCCTAAAAACTATCCGTTTATAGTTGTTGGGGAGGGTAAGAGTGTAAGAACCTTAAAAGAGTTGAAAAATTAACTTGGACCAAAATACCCCCCAAACTAGCCGTTATTTTGCTGTTGAGGGGTAAAAGTGAAATTTAGGGGAAAAAGGGGAACAAATCCGTTGGGGGGAAAGGGGAGAAAAAATGAATTTGAAAAGTAAAGAGGGGGGCCATATTCAGGCCAGAACCGGACCAAACCAGGGCTTTTTCGGGCCGGCCCTGACCCGGACTTTTTTCTCGAAAATTCAGGCCTGATCCAGGCCCAGGCCCTAAGCCCTAAAAGAACAGGCCTCTACTGTTCATAAACGGGGCTGGACGGGCCAGCCCGCGGGCCGCCCGGCGTTTGACAACTCTACAAGGCTTAGTCACATGAATTGCAGTTTAAAAGAATTTCTATTTGAAAAGGCCTCTCTCTCCGGCCTCCCCCCAACCCCCCCCCCCCCCCCCCCACACCCCCAAATACCCACCCACACACACACACACACACAACAACAACAACAATAACAAACACAAACATATCTCCCAATCTCAGGTAATATATATTGTGGACAAGGAACTCAATTATGTATGCTGACAGGCAAGTACATTCATCGTACTCATCCTTGCCGACATCATACATGCTGACATCCCCAAGCACTGTGTAAACAATATGTACTGATGTGAAAAGAAAAACAGCAGATAAATCCCGAGGGCAATGAACAGATAATATAAGATACTTGGGAAATAATAATCGTTTGTGTGCGTGTAAACGCACGTGCCTTGTGTGTGTGCACTGAAGCACTGCTTTTCCAAAGCAAAGTACATTCAAATACTACTTGAGAGTAGAAATGTGCACTGTAGCACTTGATTGACACTTAGTGGAAGTCACAATTCATACATGTTAACAGCTCATATTTGGATTCATGGATGGTCTTACATAATGGGTAACATGCCCATATAAGATAGTGAGTTATTACTCAAAGGAAGCCTCTCTGTAATATATATACCAGTCTCAGTCAAGGTGAACAAGGCAAAGGTCTCTCTATGTATCCAAATCTGAGTACATGTCTGTCATCAGGTTCCTCTGGACTTTTTGGGAATAACAAAACTACTCTTCCATGCCTCTATATAAGACAAGAAACACTAGCAAAACTCGAGTGAAAACGAAACAAGAATACGAAAGATGTAAACAAAATAAAGGAAGGATAGCTGTGGCTTCTTTTGTATTGCTTATGCGGGTATCCTAATAAAGAGTGGAACTGACCAACAAAGTTGGTTAATAAAAAATCCTCCTGTGTTAAAATAAATTTTTTATTCACCTCTTCTACGGAAATATTACTCTCGTGTGCCAAAGGAAAAACAGCAACTGAAAAAACAAGTTTTGTATCCCCCACGTAGAATATTTCCCTAGTGAAACGTGGAAGCCAACATAAAACAAACTCGACAACATGAAAAGAAAATGAAAACCTTGGAGTGAAGTTAATGTAAAAAAACAGTCAAAAGTAGCTTTAATCAACAATACCTAGAAAAGGTGAAAATGCAGACCCACTCACCCTAGCCCCCTTCGAAAAAGTAACAAAAAGATAATGTAAACAAGTATGATAACCGCAAAAGTATAGTTCAAATTCATTACAATTGTTGACAAGAGGATAGTAATTGCGCAGGGTCCTCAAAGTTAACTTTAATGAACTACAAGACGGTAGATTGTCTGGAAAAAGACTCCAAATACTATTCACTAGAAAAATGCAAATATGACTTACCCAAAACAATTACAAAAGGTGTACCATCAATATATAAAACAAAGCCAAACCAATGAGGGATGTTACATGCTGATGCCAAGGGAAATGGATTCATAGCTACATGGAGGTGCCACAAAAGATACAGTTCGTGTCAGCTGCCAGATGTACAAAGTGGGATGCAGTGATGGTGGAGTAAGGGCAGAAAGCAAAGCTTCCCAGACAGGCTGTGATGAGTGGCAGTGTTGTGGAGACGAGGACTGAAACGAGCAGGGCTGACAGTCGACAGTCCAAGCTGAGGTCCAAGTCAGGGTCCAATATCACGGTCTGCTTATGTTTCTCTGTCTAGAATTCAATAGTTCTGGATTCTAGAATGAGTAGGTGATTTTGTAAGAATGAGAAAAGTCCTTTAAAATGAAGTCCAAGGTCCTCTATTTATAAGCAAAAGTATGCTTGTGCTATCAGTTGCCATGTGTCATCCCTTGAGAGTAACACGTCACCAGGAGGTCCACAAATGCCGATACTTTTTTAAACTGTCGGTTCCCATATTCACGCTACTTGACCCACACAGCGTCGCTCTACCTATCTGAGAAAACTGACCACACAGCGTCAGCATGATAATAGTAAACCCGTTGCCCTAGCCACCGGTCTAGGCCCTTGCTGAATCCCACAAGGGTGCGTCAAGAGACGCAGAAAGAACTTGACAGTGGTGGGAGAAGGTCCATGCCCCCGACTGCCAGGCGGATAGGCGTGATGCCCTCTAAAGATCTGCTCCCATCTCAGAGTGACCCATGGGTCATCGTCCTGGGAGAGCTGACGATCACCGGTAACGTGAGTGGACGTGGTCGCAGCTTAAACGTGCCTAGTGTCATTCAAGCGGCCTCAAACGGAGATAGCTTTGTGGTAACGAGTCTATCCCGTTGTGAAGGGTCTCGGAATGCTACACACTCCGGAAAGTGGATCGAAGCATGTTCCACGTCCACGGTGGGGGCTCGTGGTGTGGTGAATGAGTGCGGTACTGGGGACATGGAACATAATTGTGGCGCACGGGTGCGGTGCCCACAATACGAGACATGGTTGTGGCGCACGGGCGCGGTGACGTTTGTCGCGAGACAATACCTAGTGCCAGGGGCACATGCCATGGAGTGGCGCATGGGAGCGGGTGACGACTGCCGCGAGATAATGCCTAGTGCTGGGGGCACATGTCATTAAAGTGGCGCATGGGCACGGCGAAGGTTATGGCTAAAGTGGGTGTCGTGATGGGGGCACGCGACCTATAAATAGAGCATGGGCTCGGCGGAATGTGTGTGATGTCGTGGGCACGATAATGTGACAGAAAGCCAGAGGGTGCGATTGTATTAGTGGCGTGGTGCAAGAGCGTGGCGAAATGTGTACGAGCGACTGCAGGCATCACCGAGACGGCGAGCGACCGTGGACTACGGGCACCCCGGAATCCGCGCGTGGGTGATGACGGATGTAGTGGAGTCGGCGAGTGGGCAACGGCGGACGTCACGGACAATGGAAGGCCAAGGGAGAGCAAGCATGCGTTGTATGAGGGGGAAGGCCTGCCTACCCCCTTAAGGGGAAGGTGGCTGACCCCTTTAAGAGGAAGGCCCGCCAAACCCTTTAAGGAGAAGGCGGCCAACCTCCAAGAGGGGAAGTGCCGACCTCCAAAGGGTAGGCTGGTGACCAATCGACATCACGCTAGTGGATATAATTGCACAAAAAATATTTTTTTAGCCATGGGTAAATGTAGAAGAAAAGCGAAAACACGTGACTTGAGGGTGTACATTTTGATCAGTTAAAAGCGTTGAAATATTGACCATTGACTATGTGACATGTTGCGCAAAACAGGACCCCTCATGGGCCCTTGGGTACGATCAAAATAGGTTAGGAACACATACATATGGCGAGCAGCAAGGAGCTCTTCCTTTTTTACACCTTTGAGATTCTCTGCTCCCAGCTTAACTAAGAAGGATCACCAATGTTGTTTGGACTTAAACCCCTAAAATAGGTACAAGTAGCACAACAAGAAAAAGAGAAAATATATAAAACTGCTACACATAAAAATATGGAGACGGATATTTAACGTGGTTCGACCTCCTGCCTACATCCACAGGAAGACAGCAAGAATGTTGCACTATAAAGTGGAGAAGTTACAAGGGAACTTTCATTCAGTCACTCAGACCCAATTCTTGAACACACTCAAAACTCACGTCACTATTTCTCGCAGTGAATAAAAACTCTCTGTGATTTTTTCCACTCACTAGTGCTATTACAAAACCACTTAACACTCTATGATTTAAGTTACAATCATAAGATCTAAATGCCTAACACCCCTTTTTAGCCTAGTTATTGAATACCGTACCGGAGTGCGTATCGTTTTCTCCACGAAACGGTACCTATTGGTACCGATACCGTCTCAAGATTTTCATCAACAATATCTATTTGCATTATTTATTCACCGGCGAACTAACAATATATACATATATATTTTTACTTATAGCTCTTCTAAAATAAACTATTTATCTTATGGAGCTTGATTTATCATAATTTTCAAATAAGCTAGTTTGTTAAATAATAATATCTTTGGGTTCAAGAATAAGTTATTTTTGTGTGTGTGCATGTATGTGCGCGAGCGGGTGTGTATAAAGTAGTACATTATATAAATGAAAGAATATGATCAAAGTTTACAGGTATGAAGTAATCAAATATTAGTGAATATTGAAAACTTATTAGGAACGATTTTGCAAATTGTAATGAATTTTATGAGCATGAAGTTACAAAGGTTTTGATTAGTATAATAAAACTTAGAGTGTCTTTATATTTAATCTTTATATGGTCAATTTACAAAAATTTTAATAAAATTTGTTACTTTTACATTTTTTAATGGAACAGGTACAAAACACAATATCTGGGCCGGTACGTAGTTTTCGGCGGGTATCACCTGTACCGGCCGGTACAACCTGTACCGGCCGGTACAACCGGTACCGAGCGATATTTTGACCGGTATAAAATTTAAGAGATACCGTACCAGCAAAAGGCAAAAACGGTACGTACCGGCCGGTACCGATACGGTATTGATAACTATGCTTTTTAGCTCTTAGTGGCTAACTCACAGCATTTAACTCTCGATAGCTAATGCTTCTCAATGGTGTTTGGTGTATGATGTGTTGTGTGTTTTATAAACCTTTGGCAAACTTCTCCTTTTATAGGAGAAGAATTGGGTGAAGATATCACTCGAGTCAACAATTCCACAATGTGAAATCAAAGAAGAGCCATTAAAGGAATAGTGAATTAGGAAGGAATTTTTCTACCACCTGAACTAGCTAGGATAGAAATTGTCTCCCTCCATTCATAAGATTGGTTTTCCACCATGTGAAACCTCCTTCTTGAAATCTTTGGTCAAGATTATTGGCTATCTCCACATGTGAGAATTGAAAGACAAAGATAATATCCCACAAATGTAGTTGCTCTTCAGCTGGTACTCCATTGAATCTGCAAGGATACTTAGAACTTCATTCAATGCTTCAACTCTGTAAATGAATGCTGCAGAGTCCTTATATAAAAGGCTATAAAGCTATCCTATTCTCGAGTATCCAGGTCATGACAGTAGAATGGGTTTCACAGAGTCACACTTGCATATACATGTGTGTGTTTGTGTGTGAGTGTAAATATGCATTACCATTTCCAAAACTAAAGAGAGTTCGTAAACAAGAACCTGATCGCCATAAGCATCGCCAAAAGCGTGACTAATTTGGTCCCGGGTGAACCTAGTCGAAGAACAACTAGTCGTTATTAGTCCTGGTAAAAAAGTAGCCGCACCCGTGGGTACACCCGGCTCATTGAAAAAACCCTGGTACGGGTACAAAAAACTATACCCGCTAAACTTTTACCCGTACCTGGACCGGGCCTATAAATTCTGATTCGGGTACGGGTTACCCATTTTCTGGAGTGTATATATATTATCCTCTAGTGTTTGTGTTACCCATTTCATTACTCTCATCTCAATCTTATATATTTCTCCTCTCAACTTTCTCCTGAGTCTCCACCGCCACATGCCGAAAATATTCGAGTAATTTTTACCCGTACCCGGCAGGTTTATCGGTTTGCCAGGTCTAGTCGTTATGCTCACATTGAAACTACAGCTTCTCACATCCTACAATCCACATGGGCAAAAGGGTTAGCACAATTTCATCCACTTGGAAAAGGGTTTCTCCAACTATGTAAGAACAAACATTCTTTCATTAATACACTTAAATAATCTTTCACCAAAAAAATCTGAAGGAACCAATCTACCTCGGTTGTATTGGTGGTGACTGATGAGAGTAGTTGGTGCTGAGGAAGTTGGATGATTGAAGTTGCTTGAGAGGAGGTGAAGATGAGTGCAAGAAGGAGATAACACAGAGCTTTCATCATTTTCCTCGAAGCTCCCTCACTTTGACAACTTATACACGTTGTAGATGCTAACAAGTAACGACTACTAGCGCAATCCGGCTTTCATTTATGGTGAATTAGGAGCTTGCTGACAAAAGAGGAGTCAAAAACCAAAAGACCAAATTGCACCTTGGGCCATTTTTTGGGGTTATCTTGTTTTTTCTCACTTACCACCAAAAATCTATATCTATATAATATATATAATATGTGAAGCAAGAAAGACATTGATAACTTCTTTGCGCGACATATCATCGCTTTTTTATATGACACGTCATCAGATCCTTATTTTAAGGTAATTAACTTCTATATTAGTAAGTCTTATTTAATTTAAAAACTAATTCTAATCATTCTAAAATTTACCTAATCAATATACTAATCTATTAAGACTTTTTTTTTACAATTATGTCCTTAAAATTCAAAAACTAATTCTAAAACTCAACCTTATCATTATACTAACTCATTAAAACTTAATATTGACTATTGCATCTTCAAAACTACTTTCGAATATGAATATAAAAAACTCATATATATATATATATATATGGGAGCTGATCCATTGATAGCGCTAGCAAAATAGGAGAAGTTGCTAGCGCGATCTGGCCTTCTACGCGCGATCTGTGGACGGCTCAGATCTTTTTTTACGCTTTTTTTTAGTCCGTCCGCTACATTATGTAGCGGATGATTTTTTGACAAAAATACCCTCAAGTTTAAAAACAGCCCGTCCGATACATTATGTAGCGGACGGACTTTTCTGTCATTTTTTTCTCTTTCTATCATTAATGCTCTGACTTTTTCTCACTCACTCTCTCTCTCTCTCCCCTTTTCTCATCCACTACATTATGTTACGGACAAGTTTTTTGACATTTTTCTCTCTCTCTCTCTCTCCTTTCTCTTGGCATCAACTCATTCGGGTAGTTCTGGAAACTCATTCCAGAACTCGTAGGAAAGAAAGATTTCACTGTATCTTCAATACTTTCTTCATCAAAACTACCACTTGGGTTTTCACCCCATTTGCTTAGGTAGCTGAAATTCATACCCAAAAACAGAGGGCCTGAATTGCAGAGGTCAAGCATCTCCAAAAGGCAGAGAGCCTGAATTGCGGCAATCTGTTTCAAAGCTTTTCTTTTGATGGTTATCATATGAAAGGAGAAAGAGGGGAGAGGAGGACGAAAGAGAAGAAAAAAGTGGTGAGAGAAAGAGATAAGTCAGATTGAAGAGAAAGGACATAGAGAGAGGGAAAAAACAAGTCAGAGCATTAATAAGAGAGAGAGAGAGAAATGTTAGAAAACTAGTCCGCTACATTATGTAGCGGATGAGGGAAAGAGAAGAGAGAGAGAGAGAAAAAGTCAGAGCATTAATGAGAGAAATGGGAGAGCGAGAGAGAGAGAGAAAAAAAATGACAGAAAAGTCCGTCCGCTACATAATGTAGCGGACGGCTGTTTTTAAACTTGAGGGTATTTTTGTCAAAAAATCGTCCGCTAAGCGTAAAAAAAAGATATGGGCCGTCCACAGATCGCGCGTGGACGGCCAGATCGCGCTAGCAATTTCATCTATTTTGCTAGCGCTATCAATGGATCAGCTCCATATATATATATATATATATATATATATATATATATATATATATATATATATATATATATATATATATATATATATATATATGGGAGCTAACCCGTAATATCGCTAGCAAAATAGGAGAAGTTTTCAACGCGATCTGGCCGTCCACGCACGATTTATGGACGGTTCAAATATTTTTTTTACGTTTTTTTAAGTCCGTCTGCTATATTATGTAGCGGATGATTTTTTGACAAAAATACCTTCCAAAAGGTCGTCCGCTACATAATATAGCGGACTAGTTTTCTGATATATTTTTTTTTTCTCTTTCTCTCATTAATGCTTTGACTTTTTTTTTCTCTCCTCTTTCTCTCATCCGCTACATTATGTAGTGGACTAGTTTTCTGACATTTTTTTCTCTCTCTCCCATTTCTCTCATTAATGCTCTGACTTTTGTTTTCCTTTCTCTCTGTCATTTCTCTTCTTTCTGACTTGTCTCTTTCTCTCACCACTTTTTTCTTTGTTCTGACTTGTCTCTCTCTCTGATCGCAGCTTGATACCTCTTCATTCATGGAAGAGTTTGGCCTACCCTCGAAGACAAGGACAAAAGATGGATATATCCCTCTTGTGGACGACTTCAAGAACACAAAGTTTTATTTGAGTGTTCCAACACAATACCAAATAGAGGGCTCCAACCCTGGAATTTTAAATAGGTGGCTCTTTAGCCTCGCACGGTTGTTTGCTGGTGAGAATATGGGATGCTAACCTGTTTAGTTTGCAAGCCAAAGAGAAACGAGAGTTGTTCGTTTGGTTAGATATGGGATGCTCAGATAAAGAGTCCATGATTCAGAGCTTCTGATTATGTTACTACTGCCGTACCGTTACAGGGCTCACCAGTTAGATGAAGTACGAGGTCCATAGCTCAGGCTTCTCTTTGACCTGCAATGGTGAAGTTTATTCACATGTAGACAGTAGAATGAACCAGAGAGAAGAAAAAAATGGTGAGAGAAAGAGACAAGTCAGAAAGAAGAAAAAGGACAGAGAGAGGAAAAAAAAGTCAGAGCATTAATGAGAGAAAGGAAAGAGAGAGAGAGAAATGTCAGAAAACTGGTCCGTTACATAATGTAGCGGATGAGACAAAGGAGATAGAGAGAGAAAAAAAAGGTCAGAGCATTAATAATGAGAGAAAGGAGAGAGAAAGAGAAAAAAATGTCAGAAAATTAGTCCGCTATATTATGTAGCGGACGATCTTTTTTTAAGTTGGAGGATATTTTTGTCAAAAAATCGCCTGCTACATAATATAGCGGATGGATTTAAAAAAAAAGTAAAAAAAAAATATCTGGACCATCCACAGATCGAGCGAGGACGGCCAAATCGCGCTTGCAACTTCTCCTATTTTGCTAGTACTATCAACAGATCAGCTCCCTATATATATATTACAAAAATAATACTTTCACTTTAGAAGAAAAAATTAATTTAAAAATTAATTCTAATCATTCTAAAACTCTATCTAATCAATTTACTAATCTATTAGGACTTAATTTTGACAACTATGTCCTCAAAAAGTGTTTTCTAATATGAAAATTAAAAACCATAGAGCCAAAAAATAACTCATGAGATTTAGAATAAAAACGTGATCTAATAACTGATTTAAATTTTGATAGGATCCTTACTTTTATATCTAATTAATTTTGCAGGAATAATGAGGATTTTCTGTAAGCCCTATGTAATTCGAAAACTAACTCTAATCATCCAAAAAAATTCAGTTTGACAGCAATCACAATGCAACCATCAATACAAAAAAACTTCTAGCATGGGTTGCTCTAATTTTGGATTAGTCAGACTCAACAAGATTGTAAAATGTACTGAATGTAAGAAAGTGAGTCAGTAAAGAGAACTTGATAGCCATAAGCATCGCCGAAGCAGAGGCTGATTTGATCTCGAGTATACCTGGGTGAAGAACAACTTGTTCTTATGCTGACAGCTAGGTAGCACGGACACCTCTCCTATGTGGAGGTATGGTGTCCTAAACGGACGGACACCCCGACACCCTCCGGACACCGCCCGACACGTGTCGGACACGACTCATCGGTGTTGGAATTTTTTTTATTTTTTTTAATTTCAGACACCGTGTAGGACACTTCATCGACGAGTGTCGAACATGGCGTGGAACAGTGTCGGACCATCTGCTTCTCTTACCTCAAGGCCGTCTCCTTCTCTCTCGCCTCACAGGTGCCTTTCTGAGCCATTATCGACATGGATCTGTCGTCGGAGCTCAGTCGCCAACATCCCGAAGCCGAAGCCGACAGATCCAGTCGTCGTCGCCAGATGCCGAAGCAGTTGTCGCCATCGCCAGATGCCGAAGCAGTTGTCGCCGTCGCCAGAGCTCACTTGATCGTCGCCGGAGGTTCTCGGCCGCCGTCGCTGACCCACAGGTACTTCTTCCTCAACCTCGTCTCCTTTTTCTTCATCTCCCTTCCCTTTTCTGAAATCTGAAAGTCTCCTTCTATTCTGAAAGCATGTCTCCTTTTTCTTTCTTCTTTTTTTTTGTCTCCATCTGCCAAGAGTCGTTTGACTCGTTTCTTCTTTCTTCTTCTTTTTTTCCTTTTACTTAGTTATTTTGTCCAGTACTTTAATTTGAGAACTATTTTTTTGACTTAATTAATTTGTTATTTTAGATTGCAGAATGTATATATATATATATATATATATATATATATATATATATATATATATATATATATATATATATATATAAAATAACGGTATCCTGCAATGTCCAAAATCTGATTTTTTTAAAATTGCGGTGTCCGGTGTCCCCGTCGGTGTCCAACACCGTGTCCGTGTTCGTGCTACCTAAGCCGATAGTGTAGGCACAGCTTCTAGCATTTAGCATACAAAAAGGTCAGTGCTTCATCTACACATGTAATATACACAAGAAATTTTCGTACCTGTGTATTGTTGATTTTGAAGACTGAGAAACGTTGGGGCAGTGAATTGATTGGTTCTGCTTATGAGGAGATGAAGAGAGCAAAAAGCAAAACAAAATACAGTGCTTTGATTATCTTCTCTGAAACCTTGTGAAACTCCCAAGGAGACCGAAAGGAAGAGCTTGTGATATTTGGGGTGCTTCCAACTCCCATGCACCGTACGACATATGACAATTGTGATCTATTATTGACTTGCTGACAAAAGAAAAGGAAAATCATTCTGTCCTTATTCATTGTGGAGTTTAGCGACCATGATTTCAAATTTACATGTACATCCCTGCTAAATTCAGACAATCGCAACTACTTTGCAGTATGATCTGCTGTACAAGGAGAAGTCTGCAATTTTGGCTGCTTTCAAACTGACTTTGTTACCTAGCACCATCTTCCCTTCGATGAACCCAGTGTAATTATATGTGGCTCACTAGATCGCTTAATATATGGATAGGGATGGCACTTAAGAAAGATCCAAGTACGTTTTGGCACCACACACATGCCACCTTTTTCACGTGAATTCCGCTCTTCACCGACCCCATCTTGATGACACTTGTACGTTTAACAGGCTCGACCCAGATGGCTGAATCAACAAATTCCATCACCTACTGTCACTATTAAGTGGTATCAAAGCCCAATCAATAGCACTTCAGGTGATCAAGAGAAAATGAATTCTTGAGAGGAACTGATAATTGCAGATGAAGTATGTTAACTGGAAGGGAGATTAGCTGCCCAGTGCTCCCTCCTAAAACTTAGACCTGTGACACTAATACATACTCATATCTTCATTATGCTATTTTTTTTTCTGCCCTGGACACGGTATTGGTCATGGGAGAGAATACATACCTGAAAAGGACGCGAAAAAATAAACACGGCTATACCAAATACAAATGCGATTGTACATATGAAGTGATATTAAAAAATCGTGAAGAATCCTGAAACTCTCAGAGAGATGTACTGTAAAGTGATCTTCTTCCTCGTAAGTGTTTACATTATGTTGGGGGGGGGGGGGGGGGTTGGGGGGGGGATGGATGGATGGATATTGAAGAGAAATACCTTACCAACAAAGTTAAGGGTACCATAGTGCGAAAGCAAAACCTTTCCTCCATCGAAATCCTAAAACATCTTCTCCACCAGTGTCGTATTGCTCCTGCTCTCCGAGTTTGCTACTCATTGTCACTCCTGCATTTCAAAGACAGCATAAACACACCCCTACACGCGCACACATTTTGAGAAATAATTTCACCACTAAATTAAGTTACCATTATCTCTCTCTGAGCATTTGTGCTTGCAAAGCTGATACATGCTCACAATTTACCTTCATTACCATGCAATTTTACACAGCATAATGCCATTGTGTAGCCCTTCAAACGAGTAAGAGATTTTGAAGGTACCTTCTGTCCGAAGATCATTTTTTGGTCAAATTTTGGTCTTGAGAATTTACTGTCTTGAGAATTGTGGCCAAAATTTCGCAGCCATGACAACTCAGAAATTTTACAATATTCAATGGAGGAAAGAAAAATGAGAAACATAATGCCCAATGGCGCTTAAACCTGTCAAACACACACACACGTGTTTGTTTACATAAACATGCATGCATGTAAATGTGTGACAGAAACCTTATCTGAAAAATCCGTTTTTTTATGAATTGGAATATACAAGTCCCAAAGAGGTCTTCATTCAAGCTTGGTAGGTTCTCTAGACAACCTATACAATTGAAATAAATCCGGGGGTCCATCAATTAAACATTTAATACGAGATAGAGTACTGTAAATACAAAAAACTGCCAGCATTTCACTGTCAGTGTGGGAGCAGAAGCAGTGGCACCACCAGAACAGTAATTAAACCCGTACCACACATCTCTAGGAATCGAAGTGTTGTAGTAGAACGTTATAGCGCTTAAATTATAACTGTAAACCTCCACAGTCTCGGGTCTCCAACCATCGTAGCCGCTTCTGTATAAATACAGATAACAAATCTGGTATGTACATGGTCCGTATATCTGAAAAATGTCCACTGAACAAGACTCAAACGTCCTTGTAGATGGATCATCTAGCCTTGGTGCATAAACCTAATCATTCATAATCACCCAGTCAATCATGACTCAGACAAACTAACTTTTGGAAAATAGAAGGGCACAAAAGTTACGTCCTAAAATTGAGTAATCTCTAGAAGGTCGTTATCAAAGCAGAAAAGCAAATCGATGATTCCTAGTTCAGTAGTTCTAGAATTGGCAACGAAGCATTCAAGTTATGCTCACATTGTTTGTGAAAAAATATCACAACCACCATATTAAGTGTTAAAGTCCCGAACATCGACTATTCATGGATATTGGTTTAATTCTTAGATATCAGTTTGACTCTTATACTTGGTGCGCTCTTCCTCCTCTTGATTTTGGCTCGGACACATAACTAGAACATACTCTGTGTCCTATACATTGGGGACACAGTTGTAGTGCATTTGAGCATTTCAATGTTTCCTTAGTTGTTTTAGGAGCATTTGAATGTCTTGCACTTGCACGCAAACACACACTTGCACTACAAGTTCATACTTATGCTTCAGCTAAAAAACCCAAAACTATCGAGATGATCTATTTGTGGTCCTACCTCTTGGTTCGGTGTATTTCAATTTATAAGCCGCCCTTTCCCCTCTTTCAAAATGATCAAACAAGAATGACGCGGGTTTTTTTTTATCGACATCTCCTTCCTTTTCCAGGACAGACTGAGAAGAAGAGTTCTTATACGCAATGTTCCTGAATCATAGGAAAGAACTGTTCCTGAACCATTGGAAATCTAGGGCAGCTTACTTTTACTGATTTAGTAGTATCTACAGAGATTCAACATATTATAGCCCAACAAGAAAAAGTGCAGGTAGCTATGTTGTCCAATTTGCGAATCTGGGGCACCAGCTGTTTCATAATTAGATCAATTTTCTCGAAAGCCATACTTGTACTAAACATTTTTTTCCCCCATATCTGTTACCAAATCACAGAGAGGAATACAGAATAATCATCAAAAACTTACAGTCAAACGCTCGGGCATTTCCGCTTCCCCAAACAAATAGAGAATACCAAGTTCTTAAAGAGTACAATTTTTACACACGGATAGGTCCTCAAATGTTGGGTTTGACACAGTTGTACTTGCAGATACATGCGTGTGTTTGTGTGTAGGTGTAAATATGCATAACCATTTGCAAAAAGAAAGTGAATTTGTAAACAAAAACCTGATTGTCATAAGCATCGCCAAAAGCGAGACTAATCTGGTCCCGGGTGAACCTAGTCGAAGAACAGCTAGTCATTATGCTCACACCGAAACTACAGCTTGTCACATCCTACAATCCACATGGGCAAAAGGGTTACCACAATTTCATCCAATTAGAAAAGGGTTTCTCCAACTATACAGGAACAAACATTCTGTCATAAATACACTTATCTTTCACCAGAAAAATCTGAAGGAACCAATTTACCTGGGTTGTATTGGTGGTCACTAATGAGAGTAGTTGGTGCTGAGGAAGTTGGATGATTGAAGTTGCTTGAGCGGAGGTGAAGATCAGGGCAAGAAGGAGATGACACAGAGCTTTCATCATTTTCGCGAAGCTCCCCCTCATTTGTTGTAGACGATGACAAGTACTCTCACGTCAAAAAGTGATCACTTTCGAGTTAATATGAAAATTTCTATACGTATTTTTACATATTTATCTTTTTATATTTTTTTTATTTTATTTTTCTCATTACATTTAATTCTCTACTAATTCATTTTCTCTCTCCTGACCCACCACTTTACACTTTTTTATTCTAATTCTCTCTCCACATTTAACACTCTACTAACTAATTTTATCTCTCATGGTTCGCTCTCTTCTCCCCTATATCTAAAGGGTAAAATGGAAAAGACACACAATATATAACATAAATTCTTAATATACGTGCAAAGTCAAATAGATCGCTCTTTTAGGGACGAAGGGAGTAACAACTAGAGTTGTCAAACTGGTCGGGCTAGCCCGCAGCCCTAAATTGGCTAAGGCTGCTGGTCCGGCCCGGCTTGTGAACAGTGTCGCCCTTAACCCATAGGGCCCTCGGGCCAGGGGTAGGGTCAGGCTGAATTTTTGCCCAAAAAAATCCAGCCCAGTCCGGCCCCCCAGAAAAGGCCCGAGTCAGGACCTAAAAACGGGCTGACTCAAAACCGGCCTGGTTTTTTGGGGCTGGCCCCTTTTTTAGGGCTGACCTGAGCTGTAGCTCGGATGCAGCCCGGCTCAACTCGGATACAGGCCCTGGCCTGGCCTTACCCCTTTTTCAAAAAATATCATCCCCCATTTCCCCCCCCCCCCCTCCTTTTTTTTCTTCTAAAATTCCACTCCCCCCCCCCCCCAACAGTTATATAACCGCTAGTTTGGGGGGGGGTATTTTTATCCAACTAGTTTCTAACAACTCTTTTATACCTTTTTACACTTTTATCCCCCTCAACAACTATAAACGCCTTCTTTTAATGAGCATTATAAACTTTTGTGGACTTTAAAAATTTATAAATTCACATTCTTTCTTTCATATTTTTCACACCAATCTTCTCACTTTCTCTTATCTAAAATTTTACATTTTCTACAAGCTTTGCTACATTTCTACAAGCTTTGCTACCATTGTTATTTGTTATTAAGTACTAACCCTCTTCAATTTCAATTACAAGTATTAGTTAATTATTTACTACTCTTATTCTTTTGCATTTAGTTACTGTTACTAAATTTTACAAGCTTTGCTACCATTGTTATTTGTATTCCCAACCTATCTTGTTTGTACCTACGGACCCACTGTGGGTCCCATTTCCCATGACATGTCGATACAGTAAACGATCAAATTTTCAACACTTCAAACCGGCCAAAACACGCATGTTCGGTTGCTCAGTTGGTCGCACACCTCTTCCGTCGGAGGCCGGCGTACCCCAGCCGGTCGCATGCCTTCCCTCTCAATGGCCAACGTTGCTCAGCTGGTAGCGCATCTCCCCCCTTCGAGGATCAGCGTGCCTTCCCCTTGGGCAGTCGGCCGCCTTTCCCCTCTAAGGATTGGCCTTGGCCTTCCCTCAAGGGTTGGTTTGCCTACCCCCAACATTTACTCTCCACCTCAACCTTGTGCCTGCCGTAGCCCTCACGCTAATTCTACAACACCCGTTGGCGGCATTGTAGCACAGACTCTGCAATGCCCGTCGCCGGCGCCCGAGCATTGACTCCACTGTGCCCATGCATCGCACCGTTGATACAGTCGTGCCTTGGGCTCTCTTTTCACAGTACTGTGTCCCCATCACCATACACACTCCGTAGTGCCCACACGCCACTCCGCTAATACACTCGTGCCCCTCGGCTCTTTATCACATTACCGTGCATGTGGCACCATACACACTTCTCCACGCCCCATGTACAGGCCCGCTGATACAGTCGCGCCTTCGGCTCTCCATCACAACACCGCGCCCCTAGGGTTGGTCCATCTTTTCACCACACCATGCGCACCTTGTCTAGGTCGTGGAACATGCTTTGACCCACTCCCTAGAGTGTGCAGCATCCTACGGGGATAGGCGACTCCTTCGGAACACTATCTCCGCCATGAAGCTCTAAGTGCTCCAGCATGAAGACTTTCCTTCCTCTAGGGGCTCCTTCGGGATGCTATCTCGACCCGTTGAGTAAACAACTCCTCCGGGACACTACCTTACCCCGCTCTGAGTGCTCCGGCACAAGGACTCGCCCCCGAGATAGGCTCATTCTCTAAGACATTATCTCTGCCAAGGAGCTTCAACTCATCTTCTGCCAGGTAGAAAGCTCCTCCGGGATGCTACCCCGGCTTGTCGGGTAAACGATTCCTCTGGGACACTATCTTGGCATGCTCCTAATGCTCCTGCACAAGGACTCACTCACGGGGATAGGCTCGCTCTCTAAGACACTGTCTCTGCCAGGAAGCTTCAACTCCCTTTTCGCTAAGTAGACGGATCCTCTGGGATGCTACCTCGGCCCGTCGGGTAGGCGACTCCTCCGGAACACTACCTTGGCACTCTCTGAGAGCTCGGGCATAAGGACTCACCAGCGGGATAGGCTCGCTCTCTAAGACACTATCTCCGTCAGAAAGCTTCAACTCCCCTTCCACCAGGTAGACGGCTCCTCCGAAATGCTACCTCTGCCCGCCGAATAGGCTACTCCTCCGAGACACTACCTTGGCGCTCTATGAGTGCTCCGGCATAAGGAATCACCTGTGGGATAAGCGACTTCGCTGGGACACTATCTCCGCCAAGGTATCTACGTGATTAGCCTACGTGCTCTGGCATTGAGGGCTTTCATCGGCACCTCTAGAGACTATGACCCCCAGGTCACTCTGAGACAGGAGCAGGTCTCCGGAGGGCATCGCGCCTAGTCTGCCTGGCAATTGGGCATCGGGTCTTCCCCATAGCTGCCAGGCCTGTGGGACTCTGCAAGAGCTTTAGACTGGTGGCTAGATCAAGGGGTTTTATGCCCACACTAGCGCTGTGAGAGCCAGTCTTTTAAGACAGACATCATGGTGTTGTGTGGGACAGGCCGGGTTAATATGCAATCCAACAGTCTATGGAGCACCGGTACATGTGGACCCCTCGGTGATGTGTCATTCTCAGAGAGCACCGCGTGTTGCTTGATGACATCATCATCTCAACTTCTATAAATAGGGGTCTTGAGAATTCATTTGGAGGATTTTTCGGATTTGAGATTCACAGAACTTATTTTCACTTTTGCTTTCTCACTCTAGAATTTCAGAGAGAGAAACATATAGGACCCAGACTCTGGACCTAAGTATTGAACTGTGACTGTCGTCTTGTATTCACCCTGCGGCATTGCCCTCGTAGCACTGTCGCCCTCAGGCTTTGTCTGGGAAGCCCTTGGTCTCTACCCTTACTCCACCCTTGTTGTGTCCCACATCAGTATATTTGGCATCTGATCCGAACTGCATTTCTTGTGTCATCTTCACATCGACTGTGAACCCCTTCCTTGGCATCAATTTGTTATTAAGTACTAACTCTCTATAATTTTCAATTACAATTATTATTTAATTATTTACTGCTCTTATTCATTTGTATTTAGTTACTCTTACTAGTTTTATTCTCCATTCTTGTTAACAAATCTTAGCATCAAATATGTCTCAATTTTTTAAATCCAAAAGGAAATGTGGAGCACCATCACAAGCACCAGCACAAGCACCACGACCACCGCCACCACAAGCACCAATCCAAGCACCACCACAACCATTTGATGATGTAGTTCTGCACGAATAAGTATAGGCTGTATAGATACCCAAGCCAATTGGGAGTTCAACCAAGATATTCCAGATCTTGAATATACACCCTCACAAGATATCCCGCTTTATACTTAAGGACGCAAAAGCTGGGTTGGCGAAGCTATTACTCCCGGATAGAATTTTAACCCGATGAGCGATCATCATGGTGAGGACCGAGCAATCCTTCTGGTAGTCCACCAGAAGTCCAAAAGGAAGGGGGAGGAAAGCCGAGTGTTGAAATCATTTTGAAGACATTATACTTGACGGCGTCCGAAAAGCTTAATGTAAGTATTGTGGTACATTATTTTCGTGTGGTAGTGGTAATGGACATCTTAATAGGCATTACCCTATATGTGCACCTAAACAAGATCATGTCGAATCTAGCCAAACACAGTTATTTTTACGATAAGTTATTTGTTTATAATCAGCGAGAACAAAGAGACGGTCTTACTAAATTTATTATTTACAACGAACAACCTTGTAAATTTGCCGATAATGTTAAGCACTCTAGATATATGAACACTTACGTACAACCATTGTACAAAAAAGTTCATAGAAATACAAGTAGATCTGATCGTGATGCACTTAGACAGTATAATGTTGCTAAAACATGCTTGATTAATTATTTTGATGATGGAGTTAGTCTTACTTCTGATGTTTCACAATCTCCTTTTACTTTTGTTAGTTATGTTTGTTTGACGGTCCATTGGATTGATTCTGATTGGACCATGAACAAAAAAATCATTGCTTTCGAACTCTTTCCTTATCCACATGATACAGCTAATTGCTACTATTATAATCAATGCATGTATTAATTTTAAAATAAAGAACAAGATTATGAATACAAATTCTGATAATGCTTCTAGCAATAAAGCTGTTATTTCAGCCTTAAAAGAAAAGTTTTCAACCTGTACTTGCTGGTGAGTTATTTTATGTTCCATGTGTTTGTCATATAATTAATTTGATTGTTCAAGATGATTTAGCTGTTGCGGGAGATATTCTTCTCAAAATGAAGGGTATGGCAACATTTATAAATAGTTTGGGTCCGAGAACAAAACAATTTAAAGCTTTGTCTGCTCCATATAATTTGTCTTGTAGGAGACCACTTACAGATGTCGTCCATAGGTGGAACTTTACATATTATATGCTTTTTACGTATTTTGGTGTATAAAGAAATATATATATGTATTTCCTACTAACCACATTCTCAGAAGGCTTGCTAACTCATGCGGAATGACAGATGGCTGCACAACTATTCTAATTTTTAGAGGTATTTTACACGTCTGCCAATTTATTGTCTGGTACGTATTATCCCACCTCCCCTCTTGTTATAGTATAAATTCTCAAAATGGCCATGATGTTAATGAAATGGAGATATGTAGAACTCTTTTAGGAAATAGTAAAAGAGAAGGACAAAAAGTCTAATAAATATTGGAAGAAAATGCCTACTATTTTTGTTGTAGTCACTTGTTTGGACCCTAGGTTAAATTTACATGGCGTGAAATTCTCGATACAATAAATATCAAGACTGATGTGTTACATGAATGGGGACACAACCCAACTTATAAGAAAAGTCAGCATGATATTTGAGGATTTGTACAACCTATATCATAATTCCACTAACGTGCGCGAGCGAGTTTCATCATCGAGTTGTGAAATGTATTATGTGCCATACCTTAAAGGTCTTGAACATCTAGTAGCAAGACAACTACCAAGGGAAGGTGGTACTTTTAGTTTAGGAGGTTCGTCTACTTTTTTCTCTTTTAACTAGATTGATTTGTATGCCAATACTTATCATCATTTTACTTTATCAGTGGAAGAACATGTTAATTTTGATTTGTTAACTTTTTAGAAGCAAAATTAAAAAAATTTATAAAACTTTATCCTAACTTGTCCGGGATGTACTACCGGTACAAGCCTCCATGATTGCTTCAGAGACAAAATTTTCAGCTATTGGGAGGGTGTTGGATGACAGGAGGAGTCGTCTTAATCCCGAGTCACTTGAGTTATGTGCATGTTGGAAAGATTATCTTGATGCGAAATACCGCGAGTAAAATAAACCGACAGATAATAGGAAGAGCAGCGACTCGGACGTTGAAACACTTTCGGTTGATTAGGTAAATTTTTTTCTTTTCCTTTTCTCAAGTTTTTAGTATAAATTATTTGCAAAGAAATTAAGTGTCTCTAAAGTAAACAATGTACTTGCGAAAAATATATATTTTTTCCTCACTTTTTTTTTGAAAAATGAATCATATATGTATGTGTGTGTGTGTGTGTGTGTAAATACATATGTGTGTGTATTAGGTAACTTCGCCTAAGCAGCCAGTCCCAAGCCCGGATAAAAGAAAGAATGCCTATAAAAAATTATTTCGTGTGTTAACATTTTTGCAACACAAAATAAGAATAGGAAAAAAAAATAGGCTCGGGCCCAGCCCTAAAGTTAGGGCCTAGGGCTTGGGCTTGGGCTTGGACAAGGCCTGGATTTCCCAGCCTTGGGCCCTGTCCAGTTTCCAAGGTCCGAAGCCTTGTTTGGTGGCCCGACCCATTTTCTGGCCTTCTGGCCCCGGCCCGGCCCTTGGACACCTCTAACTAAGGATGGCAATAAGGCGGGTCGGATGTGGATCTTATAAAATCCGCACCCGCCCCGGTAGCCCTAAAACACCACTCCGCCCCGCCCCGCCCCGCCACCGGGTTATTTACATACGATACCACAACCGACCCTAACAAAGATTGAAAAACCTGTCCCCGCCCGATCCGATCTACCCCGCCTCTTCCCCTCAAGCACTCAAAACTCCGTTTGGTTTGTCATTTCGGGTGAGTAATCAAACAAAGTTCACTACAAATCTCATGATTCATCACTTCACAAAACATTGAATAATTACTGAGTCATCACAGTTCATTACAATTCTCACTGATTCATCAGTTCACAAAACACTGATTCATCACTTTACAAAACCAAAAAAAAAAAAAGAAAAACTAACTAAAAGGCAACAATTTAACCACAAAGCAAAAGCGCCAGATCACGAAGGATCGGAGTGAAACGAGATTAGATAAGCTAATTCCTCGACGGTGGACGGTGGACAGTGATCGCCGAGGTGAAGGTGGAGGTGGACGCCATCTGTGCAGGGGAGCGGTGGTTTGTTGTTTTCGGGGTGGAGGTGGCCATGGTCTGTGCAAAGGAGAACTGGACGAATAACATTTTGTCACGTAGGTGGACGTATCGAACTAAAAAAAGATCTCAGATTGACATCTTGATACGCCGATTTACGCTGGACAAGGTCACCGAGATGTGGAAGTCGACGGTTAGGGGGAACAATGGATTGTGGAAGTCGATGGTACGGGGGAACGGTGGATTGTCGCCGAGGTAGAGATGGATGCCAACGGTACGAGGGAGAGCTGGACGGCGGTCGTCGAGGTGGAAGTGGACGTTGACCGTTTGAGGGGGAGAGGGAGGAAAGGCGAGCCAAGGAGGCAGCGGCGGTAGCTATGTCGGCTGAGTGAAGAGAAGAAAGAAAGCATTAGGGTTGGGAAGAAAGAAAGAAATAGGGTTGGGCTATATATATAGGTGGATGGACGATAGAGATTAACTGGTGTATAACGGGGTGGGTGCGGGTCGGATACTGAGGCGGATTGGGCAGAATACCATACCCGCCTCTAACCCGCTGCGGATTAAAAAAAAAATACCATACCCGCTCCAAACCTGGTCAAAGTCAAAATAATCCGCTCCTAACGGGGCGGGCGGGGCGGAAATCCGCTGGGTGCGGGTCTAATTGCCATCATACCTCTAACAACTACTGCTACTACTACAATTCGGCTTCATTTATGATGAATCGGGTGCTTGCTGACAAAAGAGAGGTCAAAAACCAAATGACCAAATTGCACTTGGGCCATTTTCTGGTTATCTTGTTTTTTCTCACTTGCCACCTAAAATTAAAATACTTACCCGTTTTGTTTTCTCGTTTGAGGTCATCACAAACGTAATAAAATCCGTAAGGAATTATTTGTTTGGTTCAATATCAAGCCATAATAGTCATCATGGCCTAATTCCAAACACAATCAAAAGACTACTTTCATTCTCTCGCCCAAGTTAGCACCATTATGGAAACTGAGACCTTATTAGATAATTATCCTTATCTTTGAATTATATTTAGCAAGTTAAGATTAACAGCTTCCAACTTTATACTGTTAAAATTTTTGCTTGAAGAAACCCGTGTACTTGTTACAAGTACTTTATTGTCTCTATTTCATATTTCAGTTTATAGACAAAATAGAATTCACTTATTTGCCAATTAAAGATTACTCTGTCAAATATAGTGCCAAAGAATCAAAAAAGAAAAGCTTAGATGTGCACTAGAACAAGATACAACATAATGAAAAATTGTGTTTGTTACTCGAGTTATTGGAAGACAGTTACATATAGTGACAATTTATAGTCGTTAAATGTATTTAGTGACATTTTTTCTGACACTTTCAGCAATAACAACATTTTTTAGCGTCACTAAAAATATATAATAACCATTAATTGTCGCTATACATGAAGTTGTATCTGTCTACCTACAACTGTGGTAGCAGCCAAAACTTTTCCGTAGCATTATGTGAGGTTACCTTGGTTAAGGATCCTCTTCTGAACTGCATATATGCAATGTCATAAAAACGCCGCTAATACATTTTAGTGACAAAAAAATGTATCTATAAATTTGAGTAACAATGACCGTACAATTCTAGTAGCAACCTTTAAAGAGAAAAGTTTGCAAATGTCAATTTAATCTATATTTTGGCTGATTTATTTTTTAGTGATTCTATGTTTATCTTTTCGGAGCAGATTATGTCATTGTCTTTTAGGAGATTGATCTTATTCGTTAAACAATTTAATGTGGTAGAACTTTGTTTTATATCTGGTGGAGCTTAAATGTAGCTCAAGTTCTATTAGTTGGTGAACTGCCTTTTGTATATAATAAATAAGGGAGCTGATCCGTTGAGAGCGCTAGCAAAATAGGATATTTTACAAGCTCGATCTGACCGTCCATCCTGAAAGATGGACGGCCCAGATCGCGCCCTTTTCGAATATTGTCAGTCGTTCGCAACATTATGTCACGGACGGACTTTTTTACCTTTTTGCCCCTCCGCCCCGTCCGCTACACTGTTTCCTAGACAACAAGTTTTACGTTTTTTTAAGTACGTCCGCTACATTATGTAGCGGACGTACTTTAAAAAATATACCCTTCAGCTCTCGTCCGTTACATTATGTAGCGGACGAGTAGGCAGTGCTTTTTTCCCCTTTCTCTCTCATTTCTTACATTATTTGTCTGACATGTTCTATTTCTCTCTCTCTTCCCTCATCAATGCTCATGTCTCTTTCTCTTTCTCATGAATATTCTCTCTCCTTTCTCTTTCTCTCACCACTTTTTATTTTCTCTCTCATCCTCCCCCTCTCTCTCTCTCTTTCATGTTTATCCTGCTTCACTTCACACACAGAGTAGAGAGAAAGAGTGTGTCCGGCCACCTGCAGCTCCATCGGACAGAACCCGTTCAAGTCCATCAGCAACAAGCCGTACTATATTTGTTGCCGATCTTGTATTTCTTCCTGTATTTTTGTTTTTGTTTTGGGCAATGATTTGTTGATTTCTCGTGAGTTGGATTGGGGCTCTTTACTGGGCTCTTTTTTGGTCAAGTGATGATAAGCACTGAAGAATCTTTTTTGCATCTTTCTACTTGTTTCTTGGCCAAACAACAACCCTTTGAAGTGCTGAACCTGTAAAAGCCTCCGTAGGAATTAAAGAAGGAAGCGGCATCACCAAAAATTCCTTACAAGAAAACCAGAAACTCATATGAACCCACAACCACAACAAAAATTAAACTCAAATGAACCCACAACCACCACCATTTGGCCACAGCCACTGAACCCATCGCCACCGCTACTGAACCTCTGCCTCCCTGAACCACCACCATTCTCCACCATCCCAAATCTCTATGCAAGATAAATAACTAATCTAAACAGAGAGAGGTAGAGAGCAGATGAAGAATTAAGTCTCAAAATTTCAATTGGGTCTCAAAATTCTCAAAATTTCAATTGGGTCTCAGTTTTACCACCCAAAATGGGGTTGCCACGGCAGGTGGATTGCTTCATTCCTCTGTCATCGCCGGAAGCGGAGCTGTTCTAGGTGGACAAGATGGTGTCCATCCGGCGGTCGCCATTGTTCTAGGTGGACGAGATGGTGTTAGGCTTGGTCCTGGTGCTATTAGTTAAGCTCTACTGCTCTCTCCTACCCCGCCGGCGACAGCTCCGAAGCATGACTAACAATACCACCGCTGCCGCCGCCGCTGCCGCCGCCAACGCTGATTCACCTGATCAATCGCGAGGTCCAACAGCCGCTGCTGCTCCTCCTAATGGCAACTTCTTCGCACAAGGGGTTCTTCGCGCGCCAAGAGGCTTTCTCTTCCCTTCGGTTTCTGGCATGGACGAGAGAGAGAGAGAGAGAGAGAGTCAGAGAGTTAATTAGAGAAAGGAGAGAAAGAGAAAAAAATGAAGAGAGAGAGGAGAAAGAAAGGAAAAATGTCAGAACATTAAATGAGGAAAAGGAGAGAGAAAGAGGAAAAAGTCAGAAGATTAGTCCGCTACATAATGTAGCGGACGGAAGCTAGAGGGCATTTTTGTCAAAAAAATAGTCCGCTACATAATGTAGCAGACGTACTTTAAAAAAACATAAAACTTGAATGCTGTCCGGGAAACAGTGTAGCGAACGGGGCGGAGGGACAAAAAGGTAAAAAAGTCCGTCCGGGATATAGTGTCGCGGACGACTGACAGTATTCGAAAAGGACGCGATCTGGGCCGTCCATCTTTCAGGATGGACGGTCAGATCGCGCTTGCAAAATACCCCATTTTGCTAGCGCTCTCAACGGATCAGCTCTCAATAAATAAAAGTCTGGCTTTGGTCCAAGTAGTTGTGCTTTTCACGAGCTGGTATCAAGAACACACTTCAATGGCTGTAATTCGATCTTATAGCAGCATTTCGAATCTTTCTTTCGAAAAACATGTGTGAAAGCCGAAAACTTTGACTGACGGTCAAATAAAATGGTAGGCTGGAGCCAAAGTTAAATTAAAAGAATTAATTTAAATAAAATTATTTAATATAATTTAAGTGTGATCTTACTATCATAAAAGTCAAATAAGTCAATTTTGACTTAAGGAAAGTATAATAAATTAAATCGAAATAAGAAATCATTTAACTAAGAAATTATAATTTAATTAAAGGGGGACAAAAACCACTTTAATTATAAAGTTAAAACTCAAATCATGGGTTTTCTAAAATAAACCCACTGCCTTACTTATAAATAGAAGCTTGAGCTAAAAGAGAAAGACACACAGGATCTCCGCGATCAAAGCCAAACCTCCAACGAAACTCTGTCGTCTCACATTTTGTCCTTCATTTTAAACGCACTAATCTAATGTCGTTCTTAAATCAAGCACTTCCAAGACCCGAAGATCGATCTTTCTTTTATCTAAAATTAAAGAGAAATTCCTCTTCAACTTAAGTGATTCTACAGGGATTGCCGCACTTGTTAGGGATAAAACCTCAAAACACTCAATCAAGTACCGCTTCGATGATCTTTTAATCGTGAAGATTGAACAAGTCAAAATTCACATTTCAAGATCAAGCTATTACGGCCCTTGGATCGTGACCCAGTCGGAGATTGAATCAGAGAATTTTTATTTATTTTGTGTAAAAATCACATAGTGATATAACCCTTAATTTAAAATTATTAAATTGAATTTTATGCAATTATTTCTTGTCTTGTAATTTAGACACAAAATTTGTGTGTACAACATGTAAGAGCGGTCGAGCTTAGAAGCGCGCTTGGCGCACATATAGCCATATACATCTATGAATTTTTTGTGAAGTACAATTTTTTGTTAAGACGTTCCAAGAAACAACACTTGAAAAATAACATACTCGCCAAATTGGATCAAATTGAAATGTTGCCCTCACTTACAGCGTTATCTTATAGCGTAGATAACGCTATTTTCATAGTCTAATCTTTTATACTTGATTTGAAGAGAGCTTCCCAAACGAATTAGAACAGAATCCAACCCCAAGAAACTTATTTCAAATTTCCAATCGTAGTAGAGACTACAGACTGCAAGTGTGCAACTATATCCATTTACATTAGTGAGTGCCATGACTTACTACAAAGCACAAAAAAATTCAGCACGGAAACATAAACAAGAGTATAGCAAACTTCTTAATGCAAAAGTTGCAGAATGGCCTCGCTCGCAACTGCCTGTCCTATATATACTGGGAGTAAGAGCTGCCTGAGGGTCGCTTCACACTCTCTGAGAAGCTTGTGAAGCAGGTCAGTGGCGAAGAATGGCTGCTGCAGAACCCTCAGCATGAATGGCGAGAGAACGAAGCTGCCCGTCTTCTTCTTTTGCTACTTGACTATCTTCAGCAATCCTGCAATCCAAAACCAAAACATGGTCAGAATGTATGAACTGTAAATCTATCTATGTTCTTACCTATTGGAATTGGAACTAGCCACGTATAGCAATACCTTCTAAATTAAGGAGACTATAGCGCAGAAGCAAAACCATTTCTCTATGGAAATCCAATAAATCCCTAATCACTCGGGTTGCATTGCCACCACTGCCTTCCAAAACCGCTACCTCGTCTCTCAGCTCCTGTATTTTCAATCAAAGATTACAAATAAACTCGACCATTATCTCCCCCTGCTGAATGTACAACAGCAAGTTATCTCTCAGACCAGTAGAAAGATTTTGGCACGTACCTTTAACCTGATAACATATTCTTCCTCCTTATCATCAAAAAAAGAATTGATCTTCTCGAGTTCATCACGTAACAGTTGTATAAAACCTGTTTCCTCTCCCGTAAGATTCGTGTTCTGTTCTTCCGTTATCACACAGTCATCTGTAGCTATTTTTGGCCGTTTTCTAGGCCGCTTGCTTTCCTCATTATGCCAGGGAGCGATCAGGTTCAATTGCTTCTTTAGATCTTTGTATGATATAAACTCACCTTCCCATTCAGGCAACTTTTCGGTGATCTCATTGCGGAGGTCCTTTCCAAACTTCATCTCTCTTCCAGGGAGGCATCTTATATACATGAACAAGGCTACAGCATATCCTTAAAAAATTTACCAAAAGAAGCAGCATATCCTTACAAAATTTACCAAAAGAAGCAGCATATCCTTACTTATATACTGTGAATATTCCCTTCATTGTAAATGCTTATCTTCCCCCATAAGCATTTGGTTAGTCAATACATCCAAATATGTATGCATCGTAGTTAATTTGTTATGGAAAAGTACGACAGCATTCGATCATTCTTAAGCAGTCATAGCTGAATTCTTGGAGTCAACGGTTGCTGGAATTACTTGTGCGTGCTTTACTCGGTTTTTTAATTACTTCTGTGCCTGGTGTTTTTATTTATTTAATTTTTTTTTTTTTTGGAGAGGTAGGAGAGGGGAGGGGGGGGGGGGGGGTGCTTACTTATAAAAACAAGCAGTACTGCAACTTTTCTTTTTCTTGCGTACGTGTATCTTAGCTTTCCACAAATTTACATTGCTTGGGTTCTCACAACACAACTTTGACATGCCTCAAGTTGGGAACCAATATGAATCAACCAGCAATCAACAGAAAAAAACAACGCTCTCATTAAACTAGAGGATCCACAATGTAACAAAAGCACACTGAAAAAACACACATAAAGGTGAACAACTCATGGAGGCTGGCAATGCCCTACCATGACAAACTATATGCAGCACAAGCTTTGCTGACTTTCATCTTCAATAGCTCAGAAAGAGCAAGGAGTTTCACCATCAGAATTCCGTTGGAGGTTTCAACCTAACAAGTCTTTTGATTCTATCTCTGTCTGTGTTCTCCAGCAACCCCTTCATTGAGATCAAATGACGAGAATAGCGTGTAAGTAAGAAAGTTTTTAACGGCACAACGCAGAAGAAAAGGCAGCAAAAGATGGCACGCACAAGTAAGCACAAAGCACCTCAATAGATTAGTATTGTATGTTTTCTACGACAACGAGTGCAACAACGAACAGAAAATGGTTGTGCATCACACTTTGAAAAATGAGTACAGAGAAATATAGCAAAGTGACATACTCAATACACTAGGAGCTAAACTCATCCAAGAAACATACATCCCATATATATTCATAAATGTTCCTCACCTTCCATACAATCTCATCAAGACACAAGCAGATTTTCCCATACTTATCCAAGAATAGGCGCTCAGTTGGAGGTTTTCCACAAACATCCTTCACAGCTGAGGTAATTACAAATATTGCTTCTGCCACTTCAGAGAAATTAGCCACATTAAAACTGAGAAGATAAACTAGTGCAACATAAACAAGTTGAACGTGATGGTCTCAGGAGCTCTACAGTGAAAAAAATATATAAAAAGACAAATGACAAAAGCCACTCTAAACCAAAGGCGGTGTCATCTATAGCAAAAGAGTTGAAAAATTTCTTACACAATGGCAGGTTCCTAATAAAATCAAGTTGCATAAGTTAGGTGCTATACAAGGCTCAGTCACATGAATTGCAGTTTAACATAAGAGTTTCTATTCGACGAGGCCTCTCTCTCCAGCCTCCTTCCCCCCACCTAACACCCCCCCCCCCCCCACCCGCACAACACACACATCATTACAGTCTCAAGTAATATGTATTATGAACAAGGAGTTGGATTATGTGTGCTTACAGGCAAGTTCATCATACTCATCCTTGCCGACAACATACACGCTGACATCTCCAAGCACTGTGTAAACAATATATACTGATCTGAAAAAGAAAAACAATATAAGATACTTGGGAAATGAACATCTCCAAGGGCAATGAACATATAATATAACATACTTGGGAAATAATACTCATTTGTGTCTGGGTGTGTACACGCGTGTGCCTTGTGTCTGTGCACTGAAGCATTGCTTTCTCAACACAGAAGTCTAATACTTGAGAGTAGAATTGTGCACTGTAGCACTTGATTGGCACTTGGTGAAAGTCACAGTTCATACATGTTAAAAGCTCATATTTGGATTCATGGATAGTCTTACGTACTGTGTAACATGGCCATATTAGATAGCAAGTCATTACTCGAAGGAAGCCTCTATGTAATACCAGTCTCCGTCAAGGTGAATAGGGCAATTCTGTCATGTTAAACAAGGCAAAGGTCTGTGTATCCAAATCCGAATACTTGTATTTGTCATCAGGTTCCTCTGCACTTTTTGTGGATAACAAACTACTCTTCCCTGCCTCTATAAGACAAGAAACACTAGCAAAACTCGATGGAAAACCAAAAAAACTAGAATACGAAAGATGTAGACAGCAAAAAGGGAAGGACAGCCGGGCTTCTGCTATATTGCTTATGCAGGTATTCTAATAAGAAGTGGAACTGACCAGCAAAGTTGGTTAATTAAAAATCCTCCTGGGTTAAAATGAATTTTTAAAACAGAGCCACCATAACTAATTTGCAGGTATACATCTTTTCTACAGAAACTATACTTTTATGTGCCAAACGAAAACAGAGCAACTGAAAAACAAGTTTTGTATCCCGACATACAATATAAAACAAAGCCAAACTGGTGAAGGATGTTACGTACTTGTGGCAAGCAACAAGGAGCTCTTCGTTTTTTACACCTTTGAGATTCTCTGCTCCCAGCTTAACTAAGAACGATCGCCAATGTAGCCGCTCCTCAGCAGGTACTCCATTGAATCTGCAAGGATACATAGAACTTCACTCAATGCTTCAACTGTGTAAATAATATTGCAGAGTCCTTATTTAAAAAAAACCTATAAACCTATCCTAATATCAAGTATCCAGGTCATGACAGTAGAATGCCTAAACATAACAGACCCTGTGCGCCGGAGAGGGGGGGGGGGGGGGGTGTTGTTGATTACCCTAAAAGTCAAGGCACATCAGGTGAATAAAAAGGGAATTCGCTTTTTGTAAGCCAAGTTAGCACCGAAGCAGACAGATGTAAAACCTAGATGCACACAAAAGGGTGATCTGACCTCAGCATCAATGGCCCCAAGTGTCACCATGTCAATGAGGTTATTCCTTAAGAACCCTTTTTGAGAGAACTACAAAGGTGACGCTTGCTTCATAAGAGCTCAATAGTATCCAACCTGCTCTCTTACCCGAGGGCAGGTTGCATTTGAAAGGACAACATATGGAAGAACTTCGGCCATGTTTCAATTAGTACTGCATTCACTGCTCTCTAGGTTTGGGTAAAACTCATCCAAGCGGCACAATATCCCTGGTTTATCTCTTTATTCTCCAGGTCACTCCCCTAAAGTGACATACCTTCAGAAAGCTAAAAGTGCTTAACCTCTAACACTGACGGTGCTGCCAAGGATTTACACTGAGGGTCATTTCTGCTGTGGGTGCAGTCCCTCACCACAAAGCAACCCCTGAGCGCATGAGCCTCCGACAATCATATCCGTTTGTGGGCCAAGAAGGGAGGAAGGGGAGGGGGGGCAAAGCCGCAAAGGATATAGAAGTTAAGTTGCAGCCTTGGGCTATGTCAAGGTTGACATATCTCCATGTGGAAGGGTGTAATACAGCACCAGCAAGAGAATGGCGAAACTGGAGTTGAGCAAGCAATCATCTAAGCCATTGCCACAAGCTAGTTAAGGTCGCCTAAATAAATCCTTTCCATAAACCATACAGCATTGCTAGCCTCAGCACCTTCCACACACCCCAGGACCAAACCTCATATTTAGCCAGCCTACTCCTATCCTATGGGTAATATCCTTGTCAATATTCCCATCCATATTTACTTCTTCCCAGGCCGCCTCCTAGTTTTACTGAAATTGCGTTCCAAACACTCCCTCCTCCTATTCCAGCTTTACCTAAAGCCCGTGAAGTTGAACTTGGAACTAGTTAAGAATTTTAGTGTAACAATTTGTTGAGGGGGAGATTAGAATGATGTAGAATCACACATTAGATTAAAAACTCGAGTTGGGCTTGAAATTTTTTCATGATTATGTTGGGATACATTCTAACTCCAACATTAAGATAGTCGGCTACTGATATTGGATGGTAGATTACTGTACTTGGACAACAGTATAATGGTCTCTAAAGTCTCCCATCATCAATGATGTGATCTTCAAGATTAGGCAGAAAATGACCTCCAAGATGCCGATCCAGAAGCACCATTGGCTGGAGAGGCAGTAAATCTCCTGCATAAGTTTACCTCCTCCTTTACTTGAAAAAGAACTATCGTTTCCACATTTCAACACGAAATTATAGCTTTGACATGGCTTTTGTGGTTGTTTGCTCTCTCTGTAGCTAATGTAAATTGTGTAAAACATTTAATCCACTGAGTCAGTTTCTGTATACGAGTTGTATCCACGATGGGCCACGTAAATAGCACGCAAACAGATAGTAAGTGCAATGTGTCGCATCATAAATGCTGCCTGTGTACAAAAATTTGATCCACCAGGGGTGGATCTAATCTAAACCTATGAAAAACATCACAAACACTACCATCTCTCGCCTTTTTAGCTGGTCCTAGTGACACCCATATTTAGCTAATCCCACTTCAGGGAGTTAGTTCCTTGAGCAAAGAAGCTGACAATAGTAATTCTCAATGTTCTATCTTAAATTATCTCAAATGAGTGGCTCGCTGTGGTCCAAGTATTTAAAATGCAGATACCCACTGTATCAGTTGAAATCTTTGTAAGAAAAGTAGAGATCCCTAAGACCACCTCACTCAAAAACTGGAACAAAGGTAATAGGTCTAATCAAAAGAAATAAAGCAATCACCTCCTCGCATGATGGGGCAATCATCTGTTGGGGGAGGAATCACAGAATATACCTCTTTTTGTTACTTTATCATTGACGTATCGGTTTAAGGGTCCAAGAGATCACAAGTGGGAAATCATTTGTTGGGTAGTCAACTGAAATCAACTAATTTAGGGTTCTGTACACTCTTTTTTTTTCTGGTTTATTACCTACCTAAAGTTCCAAACTAACGTTCTCCAATATATTTCTCAAAATCAAATTCATAACCACAGCTTCTATCAAAGTTATTCTCTGTCTTCCCCACTGACATACACGACTCACTTTTCTCTTACTAGGAAATTTAGGGAATAACCTAACACCATCATACCTTGTTTAGCTGCTCATCCACCTAAGCATTCGCATTTTGTCAACTCACCTTATGCGTGTATTGCTTGCGATCGAACAGTCTATACCACCATAGCTGGCGTTGCA
The DNA here is from genome assembly GCA_033070095.1 of Escallonia herrerae. Taxonomy (NCBI): domain Eukaryota; kingdom Viridiplantae; phylum Streptophyta; class Magnoliopsida; order Escalloniales; family Escalloniaceae; genus Escallonia; species Escallonia herrerae. The sequence continues at coordinate 121,203 of JAVXUP010001052.1, read as the reverse complement.
ACTCACGGTCACACAAACTTTCCAAAAGACTACTCCCCTTCACCCTAGAACTTGCTTTTCCGCTCTCAAGAGAGACACTGCATTCTCTGGATTCTTGATCAATCTCTTATCTGCAATATTCGTCCAGCTGTTCAAGATACCAAGAAAACTCCTTCTTCATAACCTCTTCTCCATTGACATTTACTTCACCCTCAACTCTAATCCTATCCTTAAGCGGCCTACTTAACCTAAAACTCTTAGATCTAGGGAAGACGTAAAGCAGGGGGCCCAAGGCCTCCAATCATCTTTTTGAAAACTTTGTTTGTACTGCTACCAAGTTTCATGCCACAATCTCTGTTATTCCACTTTGAGATTTTTTCTTCAACAACGTTACTACCTCTCAGCGATTAAGTTTTACCGTGCACAAAGTGATAAAATTACCTGTTAAAGAATTTCATTTGTCACTTATGACTATACACTGAGCTAAATATGCCAAGCAACTCTATATGAAAGCAAATTGGGTTTCCTTCCTGGCGAGTAATAATCCTAGGCTTCTCAAACTTCCTCCCAAAAAGTTCTCTTTCCCCAAATAATAACACTTGAAGGATATTAAAAAACTGTTCGACCGCTGGGAACCACGACCGCTGGGAACCACGTCAATCAAGAAACTACATTTTGGTAGCAATTTTGAGAAGCCTCGCATCGTCAACTGACCGTTAATTATACAACAGCTTAAAATCACCCCTGTGGTGTATTCTTGTTAAACATAGATATCTTAACCATTTTTGACTAAATAGTATATTCATAAACCCTAACAATTAACAAGATAAGATCCTTCCAACACTATCAAAAACATGATGAACCAAAGACAAATCCAACATAAAGCCGCAGCAAACATTACCTAAGATCATCAAATCACGACAGGATTTGAAGTGAATTCGTGCAAAATGTGACGTAATCAAGATGCGCGTGATGACGTTATGGAAGATGGAAAGTGTACCGTTCGACGAGGATGTTGCCCTCGGAATTGGCGATCAGCACGGCCAATAGCATTTTCTTCTTCGTCTTCGTTCTCGTCAAAAAGTAGCGCTTCGTTGCAGTTCTGAAACCAAGTGGAGATGCGCCATTTAGACCCGGACTATAGCTTTGTTTGGTTGCAGGTGGTTGTTTGCCCCGATAAACTTTTAACTTTTGTTGCTAAAGGTTTTTGGGTATCTCACTTCAATTTCCTTTAGCGACACTTGTTTGATCTTTAGCGACGAGTTAGTGTCAGCTCAAAGCAGTGACCAAGGACGCAGGTAAATATACAAGCATTAAAAAGTGGAGCTAGTTATCACTTTTATGTGATGAGCTCTATTGAATTCATGTGATTAGTCCATATTCGCCCTTGTACAATTTTTATTTTTTATTTTTTGGCTTTTGGTTAGTGATAAAAGCACTTGAACATATTCTTGGGGTTTATCTCACGTTTCCAAGAGCCTCCTTAAAAATTAACTTAAAGTTTTAAAGTCATTAAGATAAATAGATCACTCTTAAAGGACGAAAAAGCAGGGTACCTACCATGTTGTTACTTATCCTGATGGACGCATGTTAAAAAAAGTTGACATTAACATTTGGACAACTCCTCAAAAACTTGGAAGCCAAGCAGCATGCACTTACATTGGAGGGTATATGAGATGGTGAACATAACGCATGGTGGTGAGCATATAATTGGAAATTTTATAATACCTTCTTAAACTTTGTGCTAATTCAATCGTGAACAATGTTTCGAAGGACAGAGAGTACTTTATTAAGTCAATAGTTCACTTACAATAACTTACGTATATGTACTAATAATGTTACTGCCAGCCTACATTAATTTATGAGATGATACAGTGTTTGTGTGTAACGATTCATTCAGTTATTAAGTTGGATGTAAAGTGAGTTTAGACAAGCTCATACTATAAAACCCAGCATTTTAACACAATCATTGTTGATGAGGACCACTGTAACTGAACATATAGTCTACTCTATGTCATTGATGGTGTCAGCTCAAAGTCACCAAAAACATGTAGTCTACTCTATGCATGTGTCAAAGTCACCAAAAAGCATAAGCCACATTAAGATGCATATATTTACTCTTCAAGTCTATAGCTAATCCCATATTTCTTCTGCACGGTTCATTTTCTTCCTTTTTTGCCTTTCCTCTTCTGGGGATTCATGTGTTGGATCACAGTTAAGCACTATATTTCCTTCTCAAAAACATGCACATGGTTAAGGAGAAGAAGTTCAAGATGTTCATCTAACATACAAGATGGACTAACAGAAGCTAGTCCTTTAGGTGAAGGGAGAAAGAAGTTCAAGATTCCTCAGTCGTTTATGCAGCCAACCTAGCTAGTTAGCACTCCATTATGCAGTGTTAAAAGTTTATTATGTTGGCTCCTCGTAACCGATGATGGCCGCGATTATGCAATGACAAACCTTTAGCTTGTCCATTATTGCCCTATGTAGTTGAAACTAAATTTAACTGTTGAGACTGCTACTTAATAGTAATGGTAAATCATACTTTGTGTTCTGTTATTTTATTTTTCTGTGGATTAATGTGACACTCGAGCATGATAATGACGGTGGATGGATAAAAAGTATCACTAGTTTCACAAGTTAGAAACAAATGGTAGTTTTCGTTCCTAGTTCTCGTTTTCCCTTCTTTGATTGTCGCTATATAGGGGGTAAGAGGAAGATTTCTCCAACCGGAGTAGCAGCCAAATTTTTTTCCTCTTCTTTTCATTTCCATCTGAAAATGAATTTTTGTTTATTCAACGTATCAGCACTCATCTGTGCTTTTTTTTTGACTGTGTGCTACAGAGCTTTCAGGTCAGAACACAATCATATTCATTTCTAAGCCTTGCCAGGATGGAAAACATAAAAAGGGAAAGCAGAAATGCAAAACAAACACATTTTGATGGACAAATTTCAGTCATCCAATTGAACGGGCACTAGTAAATATGTTGGCAGGGCTTGCACAAGTTTAGTGCTAAAGCGAGTTAGGGACGAAGCCTGCATGTCGAGCTTGATTTCTGCGTAGTTTGAGGCTCTAGACTGGATATCACTTATGCGACTTCTGAGTTCCGGCCATGGAAGGGCAGTTCGACAGTTCAACCTAAGTACCATAAGACGGCTTAACAAAACTTTGGATAGGTTGGACCCCTTCTCAGGCAACCTTGGCCCCAATGCATGAATGCACATTAAATTAAAGGAACTGTTCAACCAAAAACTCACAATAGACACCTCAACAAAATTCAACCCCTTGTAATGAAAGATAAAGATACCAAACTCCTTTGCTAATTATATTTACATCAGATGCCACTTTTTTTCTCACCTAATTGCCATGAGATAAGACCCTAGCAGCGTTCTCAAACACTACAAATCATTAGGTTAAGGTAGCCTCATTGCGCAATTCTTCAGGAATTGATGATCAAACCCACTATGTGTGCTGTCCCTACTTGGACTCGTTTTAGTCTTTATACCTTGCTGCATAATGCAAATGCCTTAGCCTGTAGCATAAAGAATCTCCACCACATGCGTGTAATGCTAACAAAACGGGGAACCTATGGTGAAAGCTTGAAAGCTCTGCATATATTCCCTATTGTGCCAGTTTGAAGTGCACCTTTACCTACTTTTTCTTAAAAGAATTCGTTGTGTAGACTGAAAAGAATTCATTGAAGAACTCTTCTTCTTCCATTTCTCTTTTAAACGAGCAAGGCTAAGAATAGTAGGTAGAAAAGATATTACAATAAAAATGATATAAGCGTTGATAGTATTTCTGGAGTACGTAGATGATGAACAACATCGCATAAACTTTAAGCTCGATTTGTTTTACGTTTTCTAGCTTTTTATGCTACCAATTCAAGTAAGTTTCACTCAAAAGAACCAGAACAAGAAGGATGATGAAATTGCAAAATTCATGAACTCCTTTGTTTCCACAATTTCATTGCTACACCACTCATCTCTAGCTGATAGTTGCTGCATATAAGTGCCTTTGCACGATGCTGGATCGAGTTGTCATCGAACCGGTGAATAGTTTAATGTGTTCAAGAATGTTTAACGTCGTAATCATGCTTTCCACTGACTGAAACTAATGACAATAACATTTCAGTTTGTTCAATTTTAGCAAGGATTTGCTTTCAACCAAATATTATGGTGTCCTTCATGTTATTTATCTTTTGTCACAAGTACATTATGCTTTGATTTGATTTAGTGTCCGCGTACATACCGATGTTCATGCTACACAAATTCACATGAACTGACATTTTTAGTTAGCTGTCTGCTTCTCTATCTTCAGGACGATTTATCCAAAAAAAATTATAATCCCCTCATGATCAGCAGCCTCACTTGCTAACAACCAATTTATGATGCTGTTGACCAGTTAACGTCCATATTAAGTGATTGACATTTTTCTGAACATTAACATGCTTAATGGTTTCAGCCTTTGCTTGTTTTAAGTAGAATTTCGTGGTCATTATCAAAAAAGCAAAGGACTTGTCTTCATCAATAACCACCATGTTTTGCTTGTAAAATGTGCGTTGGCCTTCCATATATGATGCCTCTTTAAATCTGAATCAAATCCATTCGGCCGGCAGCCCTAATTTATGTATACATGTGGCACAACTGAACATAGAATTGATGCTAATAAATTGCATTGGTGGTTGAGTATGCATACCCAAATGAAGAAAGTTAAATTGAGGGGAATGTCTATTTTCACGCTTTTATATGTTTCTACACATATCATTTGTTGCTAAAAGTTTACTGAAATTGCCACTGATGCACTTTCAATCACAACTGAGAGGATGGACGAGTATACCGTAGTGTGAAAATTGACGCTCCCTTATTTAAGAGTTCCGGGTAGGAATGTAAAGCAATGAAAGCGTTTCTTGGGTGTCTCGTGTTACGGCAAATAATGAAAAGACTAGCTAGCATCGAAAGCTCTAATTTAGCTGGAATTATTTTTGTTGACGACCTTGCCATTTTGTCATGTATTTTCTGCATGTACTATTTTTGTCATTTGCATGTCTCTGTTTCTACGTCTCAATATGGTTCCTGATTAGCTATTTGATCTCATACAGAGACACATTCTTTGATACTGCATATAGCTAGAGAATTTTGCATCTGATTCTTTCTTATCTTTATTCTTTTCCATTCACTTGCTTTTTTAGTAATTTCTTCAGCTTAGCCTGCTCACTGGGATCCTACCTATTCTCAGCTAGGCCATACTACATCTGAAGTCATCAAATTCCGTTCCAAAATTTCACATCGCTGAGTAAGATAATTTGCATAAAAGTTGTATCTTTATTTTTTGTGAAGTATGTGCTGAACTTTATGCATGATTCATTTCAGTGAATTTACACTCCGTTTGAGGAGTTAAGCATTCGGTCGAGCCCCATTTGATGCAAGCGATAAAGTGTGAAATGTCATATTCCATACGTTGCGTCGATGACGCTGGAGGTAGATTAAACAAAATAAACTTTGGCTCCTACTCGGGTTGTAAGAATTTTCTCTAACTCCGTATATAGTAACAATTAATAATCGCTAAATATTTTTACTGGCATTTTTCTAACACTTTCAGCGACAATTATTAACAGCACTTTCATTAAAAATATTTAGAGATGATTGATTTTCGCTATTTTCGGGTAGGAGGAAAATTCCTTCAACTGCAGTAGCAGCCAAATTTTTTCTGATCATATAGTACGTCGTGAGACCCAAAAAAAAAAAACAAGAGAAAAATGTAGGCCTTCAAAGGTTTTGTTCAAACCTAGTAACAATAAGGCAAATGTCACGGGCCCTTGAATGCCTAACTTTTATTGAGCTATATTAATGCGTAGTTACCCGAGGAGCATCATTGGCAAAAGGAAAAAAAAAAAAAAAGTCAAAGGTAGTGTAATATTGCACTTAATAACCCACTTTTAGTCATCTCCCATAATCTGCTTTCTTATGTTGTACCGTTATATTCAACTCCGTTGCTATTCTCAATAGTTGAAGTAATGATCCGATACGAAGAAGTTAATATGAACAACGTTTTGCTCAAAATATAATGATAGAATTAAAGATACAAAGTAGTCACTTTACAAAATGTAGAAATTATCAAATGCAATACTCCCTCTGTCCCACATAATTCGATAAACTTTGACTTGCACGTAGATTAAGGATTCAAGCCATATATTGTGTATTTCTCATTCTACCCTTTAAAGAGAGGAAGAGAAAAAAGTAGGTAGAAGAGAGAAAATTGATTAGTAAAATTTTAAATATGAAGAGAGAAATATAAAAAATTGTTAAAAAGTTTGCTAGAGAGAGAAACAGAATAAAAAAAAATATAAGAAGGACAAATATAAAAAAATACTTATAAAATTTTTCTTTATTTAGAGTGTGAGCATAAAATAAAACACAAAGATCGATTTAAGCGGGACGGAAGGAACAATGTTGAGTCCTTTGTACAATGGCTTAAAAGGGAGTACCAATGGGAGGCGATTTCCACGATGAGAAATGACCCGTGAGAGAGGCGATTTCCACGAAGCTTCTCATCTCCCCAAAACCTTCCTCTCTCACCTCTGTTTCCGTCGCCACCGCCGGTTTTCCCGACGGGTGGTGACGCGGTAGATTAGGTGAAGATTCATTAGGGTCTTGTATGGGATATTGGAGGCATGGGTGAGCTGGACGGCGTCGTCGTCATGTCGGTGCTCTTCGATCAGGTAGTATGGTTCTCTGTCTTCTCGGGCACCGGCGATAGGTTGGCGACGGTTGATGGTTAAGCTGTCAAGTCCTGTGAATTGTGATTTAGGCTGATGGGTTGCTCGAGTGTTACGATCGGGTTGTGGTGGCTTCGTGTGTTTGATTTCGCCGTCAGGGCCTGTGGGTTTGGTCGTCATGATTTGTTTTGGGCTGTCTTGGGTTGGAGATGGATTGGTGAGTTTAGATCTAGGTTTTTCCTCTAGGGTTTTTTCCTCCCCCTTCCCCCTGGATCTAGAAAGGTTGGTGTTCTGCAATTGCTGGTGGAGAGGTTTCTGTGCTCTGCTTGTAGGTTGTGGCGTTAAGGTAAGGTTGGCAGCTGCTGGATGATGGCCGTTTAGTTGGCGACATTTGTTTTGTGAGTCTGTTAGGTTCTGGAATATTGGTGTTTTTAAGCCGTCGGTGCTCTGATCGTGAGGGACGTTAACCTGTTGGGTGTATGTTGGTCGGAAAAGGTGGCGGTTCCTGTTGGTGTTTGTCTTCTGTGCCCTTAGGGCCTTGGCAGCAGTGAGTTAGCCAAAAAGGTGGTGGTTCTCGTGCCGACGAAGAAGCACGACTATTGTGCGAACGATGCATGACGGGGCCACTTGTCTGGACTATGGGTTGGGGTGGACAGACAGATGGAGTATATACTTTTAATCAATTAAAAAAGAGGAGAGGGGGGGTACCAACGGAATCTTATGACACGCACACTAGTGCTGAGTGAATTTTCAGCATAGGCGGCCAGCACTCCTCAACAGTAGCAAAGTGGTAGGGATGATGACAATGAGTTTCAGTTCCTGACAGCAGGGGTTGGACGGGGTATTCTCGTTCAGACAGCGACAGCGCTGTGTTTATGCGTGTGTGTGCGTGAGAGAGAGAAAGCGGCCAGGAACACAAGGCTAGCTAGCAATTAAGCTACAACTACATGTTTTACTCGCTAAATGCAGCCATTTCTCTGCAACTACGAACTGAAGAAAAGTATGCGCAATAAGGGTTGGTTTAGACCATCATTATTAGTTGGGTGGGGGATGACATTGAAATCTCTGACCTTTCAAATCTCAGTTCCACACAGATGCCCTAATTGGAAGAAACAAGCCCAGATGCTTCTGAAAAGGACTAGACATGTGCCCCCAGATCCCAGGTTCCCCCCTGCTGCATGCCCGTGTGTGAATAAATGATGTGCACAATAATAATATTGGAACAGCTGATGAACAATTTTGCTTGCGATAAGCTAGTGAGATCAATTCCTGTTTAGAAGCTCCTCAATCATTTGCAGTGCAATCCTTTCCTCCTCATCCATCCCATGACCTTCAACGTTGTTGGTTGCCGGCTCCGTATCCACCGCCGACGATCCACCGTGCTCCGTGACCTCTTCACTAGTACTGCTCTTCTTCCCGAGCTCTACAGTCATGACCCAGCTCGAGTCAGACCGCGCCCCGGCTCGCTTCTGCCAGACACCAATGTGAGAGTTCTCGGTGTCTAGCCTCAGGCAAGTCAGAGAAGGAGATGGGAACTTGCAACACCTGCGAAGTTTGGCACTCAGAATAGCCGAAAGAGCAGTGGAGGACGAGGAAGGCGACGATGTAGACGACGAAGAATCTTTGGCATTGTCTCCTATATTACTCGTTCCCACCGGAAAGTTTGTTTTGGCATTGCGTCCGCTCATCAGAACGGCCGCCTGATCGTACGCCCTTGCCGCTTCTTCTGCAGTCTCGAAAGTCCCGAGCCACACCCTTCTCTTCCTACAAACACGTAAAAAGAGAATCAGATGCAATTCAACTCTCACCCGAGTGAAATACTCCGTGACCTCTGTTCTACATATCTAGCATGTGTGCACATAGGTGTGTGTGTGTGTGTACGTGACAGAGTTCATGAAAAACAAACTGGAGGGTTGTTACAGTAAAGGGTGGCGAATCTCAGAAACCCAAGAGCCCCAGTGGCGCTGCCTGACACCTCTGAACTTTTTGGTTTGTACCATGGCTTGTCACAGAGAGAGAGAGCTGAAGATCCGGGAGTTGTTGCAGTGAGAGATATATGGAAAGAGGAAGGGAGGGTGAGCATAATACTACAGAGAATACAGCTACTGTGTATAGTACGTGGGAGTAGGTTTGATATTAAGAATTAACAAAGTAGCATCTCCTTGTCGGTGAGAGCTCAGTGCCTTGAGTAGTATTCAGCTCTTGTGGTCCAGTATTAAGACTGCCCCCATCTGCATGGTTAATTGGGGCTTTTCATCTGTATCTTCACACTCGGACCCCTTTTGGCCGGTAGACGAAAAGTACATATATATACCGAGAGAGGGCCAGTTTGGTGAAGATGCATGTCGATCTGTGATTTTAATCTGACAGATGTGAAAGTCGGAAAGTAGAGAAGAGTATCACATGGAAGGTACAAGGAACCACATACAGGCAGGCATATTGGATCAAAATAATTGTAGTAGATTGTACTTGGATCATCTTCCTTTTTAGAAATCTCCCTTTCTTTATGAAAGTCATCTAGAACGGAGACCGTATTATTATTATTATTATTATTATTATTATTATGGCGCCGTTCATCTTTTTATAAAAACTAGTTAAGGGACTCGTGCAACGCACATGATGTTATTTAATTTCTCAAATATTATCTACTATTTATTTTTATAGATATTTTACAACTGTTAATTTTTTTAACTTTCTAAAAATATTTTTTAAAATGTGTTTTTATAGATTGTTTATAACTGTTATTATTTGAACTGCAGGTAAAAAATTTACCATATAGAAGATTGCCTTTGATCAATAGAACTTTAAAAAAAATTGCATTATAAAAGCATACCTTAACAACAGAGAGGTAGAATATATGATTTAATATGATCAGTTTTTACTCATAAATAAGATGTGAACGTTACAATTAAAAGAAAACCATCTTATAGACTTAAGATATCTTTTCATTAACGTTTCGCGACGACATATGACAACAATCTTGTATTACTATTTAACTGAATTTAAACTTTTTAGTTTTGGAGCTTTATAAATATAATCGCCAGTATGTATCAATGATATATCAGGAACCAATATGATTAAAAATTCAGTTATTTGTACCACCACTTCCCGTTTTTTATGAGTTCAATCTAGTAAAGAGTGTTATAACTTATTTACTGGTGGTGTATATGAACCTCAATCTTCCTATAAGCATAAATGTCAAATTCACTCACCTTTTTTCTTCATAAGAAACTATTTGTGTGTGTTCTTTGTCCCGTGCATAAGGAAAATGAAAAATAGCATTGAAAGTGTTTCTATTTATACATAACTTACTAAAGTCTTGCTAACATTACTTAATAAAAATACCATTGAAATATTAGATTAGTGTAGTCAGGGGTTAGAAAGTGGTTAACCACAAAAATGTCGTCTTGCCTAATTAACGAAACTTTAAGGAATCAAAATGTGGGACCAAAATCAAAATCGAAAGATGAGAGTCATTCTAAGAAATATTTTTGAGTGCTTCTAGTCCTGAATATAGTTTATGTACCTTCAAGTTGCCGGTAGAATTAACCTTAAATCAATATGTTTTATTTAAGTTCATCACTTGTCTGCATAAGATTCTCGGCGTAACCCATCCACGAATACTACACTAACACTATCTCCAAATAACTTAATTAGCGCTATCATTCCCACCACAAGCGCAGTTACCTTCACCATAGTCATAACTTTTGCTCATCAGTACACTTTCATGTTTTTATCGTCAGCTTTTTTAGGTTCATCACTTGTTCAATCAAGATTTAGATCATAACTTATCAATCAGTACTGTAATGTACATTAATATTACCTCAAAACACCTTAATGCTACCACTACAACAATTCTAACAACCACCATCACCTCTTGCACTATCACCATTTAGCTATGACTATTACCATCACAAGCATCAGCATACTTGAGCCAACACCGCTACAACCACATGTTGTCACTACATAATCCAAATCTCACTACCAACATTCAATTCTACTACAACAATTATCACTGTCATAATTAGTATGTTTGATCACTCGCATAATTGCATATATTACCACCCTCATACTCTCAAATCTAGTACCGACATTTTGCTTATACCATTACCACCATGGGGGCACCCAGGCTTCTTCATTTTTGTAGTTGTTTATGAAGGGTAAATGATTCTTATAACTAATTTATCTTTTCGTCTCTTTTATTCTACAAAACTTATTTTCAACTTGTCACAAATTATTCTTCAATCAGATTTTAATTTTTCTTGGAGATCCAATATAATTCGTTCTAAATATTTTGTTCATATTGTGCGTAACATGTTAGATTTTAAGAAGATTGGTGCAAAATATGAAAGTTACAATAAAGCTTATGAAGGAATAAGATTTCCTTAAAAAGGAAAAAAATACCAAAATAAATAGGATGGTGTTTTACATAACTAAAAGATCGAGGTAAAAATGAAAATATACACTATGAAAAGCTTACCTTTTAATTTGTAAAGATTAATCGTTAATTTTATACATGATTTTTGTTGTTTACATTTGCGAGATTTTATTTAGATTTGTGAGATTTTATTTTATTTTAAGAAGTTAGTAGTCCAAAATGAAGTCTTTTTGGATTATATAGAGCTTTAAAATAAGTAGATTTGATTTTTTAATTTTATAAGATTTACAAAAGTCGGGCCAATGATCATACTAAAGAATTAGTAAGTAGGGTATGATTTTCGTATTTTACATTTTTTAGATTTTATATTGTTATTTTAAAGTACTTTTGAGGTTTTAATAATCAAAATTAAGGCCTAATGTATAAGTATATTGATTAGGTAGAGTTTTAGAAGGTGTATAATTAATTTTTTTAGTTTTATAAAGTTTAAAAATATAGCATAAATTATACCTACAAATTTTTGAATAATAAATTAAAGTAAAGAGTTAAATAGAGTAGAAAAAGAAAAGTATACCAAAACAAATAGGATTTTTGAATCTTGGACTCTAAATAAAGAGATCAACTAAGTTAGGGGACTACCACATACAAAGTGTTGAAGTAAGTAGAGTTTTAGAAGGTGTTTAATTAGTTTCTTAATTTTATAAAGTTTAAAAATATTGCATAAATCATACCTACGAATTTTTAATAATAAATTACAGTAAAGAGTGAATAGAAAAGTCAGGCCAATGATCATACCAAAGTATTAGTAAGTAGGGCATGATTTTCGTATTTTATATTTTTGAGATTTTATATTATTATTTTAAAGTATTTTTTATATTTGAATAATCAAAATTAAGGTCTAATGTATAAGTATATTGATTAGGTAGAGCTTTAGAAGGTCTATAATTAGTTTCTTAATTTTATAAAGTTTTAAAATATTGCATAAATTATACCTACAAATTTTTGAATAAAAAATTAAAGTAAAGAGTTAAATAGAGTAGAAAAAGAAAAGAATACCAAACAAATAGGATTTGTGAATCTTGGACTTTAAATAAAGAGACCAACTAAGTTGGGGGACTACCACATGCAAAGTTGAAGTAGGTAGAGTTTTAGAAGGTGTATAATTAGTTTCTTAGTTTTATAAAGTTTAAAAATATTGCATAAATTATACCTATGAATTTTTAATAATAAATTATAGTAAAGAGTTAAATAGAAAAGTCGGGCTAATGATCATACTAAAGAATTAGTAAGTAGGATATGATTTTTGTATTTTACATTTTTGAGATTTTATATTGTTATTTTAAAGTGCTTTTGAGGTTTTAATAATCAAAATTAAGGCCTAATGTATAAGTATATTGATTAGGTAGAGTTTTTGAAGGTGTATAATTAGTTTCTTTATTTTATAAAGTTTTAAAATATTGCATAAATCATACCTATAAATTTTTTAATAATAAATTATAGTAAAGAGTTAAATAGAATAGAAAAAGAAAAGAATATCAAAACAAATATGATTCTTGAATTTTATATATCTAATTCAAAAGAGTTAGACTCTAAATAAAGAGACCAACTACGTTAGGAGACTACCACATGCAAAGTTAAAACTTATGTGTCAGAAGGAAAATGCTCTTAAAAAGTCTTACTTGTCGTAAAGATAGAGCTACAAAATCTTACGTGTCGCAATTTTAAGTAAATGTTTCAGCTATATATATATATATATATATATATATATATATATATATATATATATATATATATATATATATATATATATAAGGGTGAATTAACTAAATATATAACCCAATTTATGGCACGTTTTCAGATCATGCAACACGTCAACTAACACATTAACTTATGACATGATTTTGGGGCGTATGCCTCCGTTAGTTTTTATGTTAAGTTGGAGAGCATTCTGGTCAGTTTACATGGTGTCGCAGTATTAGAATGCAACCAAGATGTGATTGGAGAATATTGCATCGTCACATGTATGCCTAAAAAGCCGAGAGTCCCAACCTTCACTTGGCCACCCTGTCCCCTTCCCCGGCCATAAAAAAAAAACACACAGACACAAATGTTGGGCTCAACATGAGCGTAAGTTGAACCCAAATCACTAACAAACAGTTTCAAGGCCAGATCGTTGTTTTTTGTGCATTTTATGAAAACGGATCGTTTGTTGTGATAATAATAATATAACTAGAGCAAACAAGATGCTTGCAAAAGAATTTCTATTGAAAAATGTCTAATGATATCGCTAAAAGAAGAGATTTGTCGGTTTGAAGCAACAAAGTCAACTTTTTGCCACTGAAGCTCTTTTTGCGGTTTGAGGGAGATATAATTAAAAGCACGTAGAAGCTGCTATATATATATATATATATATATATATATATATATATATATATATATATATATATATATATATATGAAACCATAATCTAAATTTAACCTCAGCCACAAGGTGGCCTCACTTATTTTTCACCCTTCTCCACTTGGAAGATGCCCCGTAAACGTACTTAACAATGCTAGTTCGATGCGAACTATGTCTAAGGTTTATTATATTCGATGGTCCATTAAACATTTCTACGTACGCTCTTTTATTGTGGTGGCTATCATTATTAGTAGTTCCTAATGAAGCGTTATTGCTGTGCTTGATTGGCTGCTATCACATCTCACCATACTGCCACATGAATATGGTCATGGTATTGCACGAATAATAGAAGTTATGTCTCTTACATTTATGAGGAGTAAGTTGATCTTTGCGTTTAGGAGACACCAACACATGCTAGAGTTTCATAAAATAATTAACGCATAATCTTGATACAATACTCCGTAATTCACAGTGAAGATTTCTTTCACTTGATTACTGAGGAAAAAGGAAGAAGAATATTGTCCTCAAATTATTTCAAAAATAAAAATGTTTTTTATTGAATTGTTGATCCCCTCATATCATAATCTTCACATGTGTAATGCAATACAATTGTGACATCTGAATCTTTTACTTGGGAAAGAGTGGACTTGCTCGTCCTTCATGGAGACTTAAGACATACCCTCTCCATTTTTCCCCAAAAAAAAAAAAAACTCTTTAATTTTGAGGTTGTGATATGCTAGAAGATAGCTATATTTAAAGACAAATACGTTGTCCATAATTTTAATTAGTTTGTAAAATAATCTATCCTAGATGCTTACTCTTACTCTATTAAAAAAGACATCGAACTGTATTTTGAGTATTTTGAATTTCTACCATCAAACCAAAAGTTCTCTTAGAAATTCCAGTTCAACCCTAAGTTCGGAAAATAGTTTTAGTTTAAAAACTTTAAAAAGTACTTAAAACTTGAGTAAATATCTCAGTTAACAATTGGCCTTTCAAAACAAAAACTTGCAAGAACGTACTTCTCCAAAATTCAAACTTTTAGTCATTGAATTTGTTGAAGTACGTAATATTTTTGTTCTTAAAATTTTGCTTTTTGCTTTCGATACGAGAATTCTCACGTTTTCCCTGTCGCTACGAGATCTTGCGGGAAAAAAATTAGCTGCGACCCCGGTTGGAAGAATCTTTCTCCTACCTCCTATATAGCGACAATCAATTGTCTTTACATGTTTCTAGTGACTTTTATTTAGTGACGCTAAAAAAGTACTATTAATAATTATCCCTGAAAGTGTTAGAATAAAAGTTACTAGAAATATTTAGTGACTATTAATTATCGCTATATATGAGATTGGAGGAAGATTTCTATAACCCAGTAGAAGCCAAAGTTTGTCCGATCTTGTGTGCTCTGATAATTTAGGTGCAGACAACCCATTACTTTCGAACAGAAATTTCAGGAGCCTCAGTGGCCACTGCATGGCCAACCAGTTAAAATCCTTTGCTGATACTCTTTCAACACACCAAAAGGAAAGAGTGATAGTATGCTTTCCACCCATGCCTAAATATACGAGATTTCAGCTGAACTTGGACCACCCACAGGCCACATGTGGCCCAGGGCTATGCAGTTGGAGCCTAAGGGATGAGAACTGGCTGCAGCTGTTTCCTGTCGCATCTGCACAATTTTAAGTATCAAAGGATTGAAACTTCTTTAAGATCAGAACTGCTATGTAATAAAGTTTCATTTTAGGGTTTATGACCTTGCAGGTCACAGATTAGCTCTTCAACTCTGACCTTTCAAGGCTTGTTACTTTCTTTAGCTACTAAATCCAACACCATCATTTGGTTAGAACATTTTTCATATTTAAAGTCGAGCAATCGCAATTTACAAAAGTTACAAACAAAAAATCAACATCCTTTGAAGAGGATAAAAGTTACTACGAAGGACAATCACATCCTCTAAAGTTGGTCCTAGTAATAAGTTACTTTTTTCTGGCCAAAGCAGTGTTATAATAACTACAACAGAATCGAACTTCATTGGCACCAAGTCTATGAGGTAAAGGTCTTGCGACGCTGCCTAAGGCTGCTCATCAACCACATTTGTAAAGGATCGATGGGATGAAAACCATCCTCGAAGCAGTCCAGCCTTCAAGTTATTTCATCAACAAAACAAATTTGTTTTTACTATAATTAACGATTTTCTTGCGAAAACAATATAGAGCTGCCAAAAATTTACCAAAAGCAATAAAATTATGGATTGCTATCTCTAACCAGTAATTTCATCGTTGTTATTCATTTATTTGGTTAAACTGGAGAATTATGTATCATATATGACAAGGAGTTTCATTGTTGTTATTGATAGTCGGATTTCCAAATGTGGAATTTTTAGTAAGGTAAAGGGGAGGAAACAAAGACCTAATGGTGACCTTATACAAAAATCCATGTCAGTCACCATCTAGCTTACAATAAGATTGTAACTGTTCATTAAACATGCCGATTTGCCGGTGTTGAGTAGCCCAGAAGAAGCAACGAAAAAATGGTGGTCCAAGTAACCAGATCACTGCCCTTGAGAGTAATGCCTTCCGATCAACCACGGGGTTGAGGAACAGGTGATGCATGTGCAACATATAAACTACAAAAATAATATAATACTAGCTAGTTAAGTTATCGCATGCCCATCATGATTTTCGGAAGCCAATATCACGCTCCAAAACTGAATCAATCCACCTCATCGCGTGTCACATAAATTGTGCAAGTTTGGAGTTGGTTAGTTCAATCTTGGAGTAGGATTATCACTCCCCTGTTTTCATAGCATTACGACATTTATTCACGTGAGACGGAATGAAATGATATGGTTCCATTAAATATGAGTTCGCAATGTTAACCTTGTGATGCCAAGGAAAGTGGGTTCACAATCGACGTGGAGGTGCTACAACGAATGCAGTCTGAGTCAGATGCCAAGTGTGATGATGTGGGACACAACAAGGGGGAAGCAAAGGGCAGAGACCAAGGGCTTCCTAAGAGCCTGAGGGTGGCAGTGCTGTCAGGGCGATGGCGCAGGGTGAATACACGACGATAGTCACGGTCTAATGCTTAGGTCCAAAGTCAGGGTCCTGTATGTTCTCTCTCTAGAATTCTAGAGTGAGAAAGTGAAAGTGTTCTGAAAATGTCCAACCTCCCAAATGAATTCTCAAGACATCTATTTATAGATGTTGAGATAATGATGTCATCATGCAACACGTGGCTCTCCCCGAGAGTGACACGTCACTGAGGGGTCCACAACTGCCTGTGCTCCACGGACTGTCGAATCGCATATTCACCCCGCCTGCCCCGCACAGCGTCCCACAGCATCGGTATGGCTAGAGAACCCCTTGATTTAGCCTCCAATCTAAGCCCTTGCAGAGTCCCACAGGCCTGGCAGTGGTGGGGAGGACCCGACGTCCAACTGCCAGGTGGACTAGGTGCGATGCCCTCCAAAGACCTGCTTTCATCTCGAAGTGACCCGGGAGTCATAGTCCATAGGGGTGTCGGCTCAAGCCCCCAGTGCCGGAGCACGTAGGCCAGTCACGAAGACACCCTGGCGAAGATAGTGTCCCGGAGGAGTCGCCTATCCCGCAGGTGAGTCCTTGTGCCGAGCACTCGGAGGGCGTCAAGGTAGCATCTCGGAAGAGCCGTCTACCTAGCGGAAGGGGAGTTGAAGAGCTCCCTGACGGAGATAATGTCCCGGAGGAGTCGCCGTAGACCGAGGACTCACCGTAGGCCGAGGTAGCATCCCGGAGGAGCGGTCTACCTAGCGAAAAGGAAGTTGAAGAGCTCCCTGGTGGAGATAGTTTCCTGGAGGAGTTGCCTATCCCCACGGTGAGTCCTTGTGCCGGAGCACTCGGATCGCGTCAAGGTAGCATCTCGGAGGAGTCGCCTACTCGACTGGTCAAGGTAGCATCCCGGAGGAGCCGTCTACCTGGCGAAAGGGGAGTTGAAGAGCTCCCTGGCGGAGATAGTGTCCCGAAGGAGTAGCCTATCCCCATAGGATGTTTCACACTCTGGAGAGTGGGTGGAAGCATGTTCCACGACCAAGGCAAGGTGCGCATGGTGTGGTGAAAGGATGGACCGATGCAAGGAGCATGGTAGTGTGATAGAGAGCTAAGGGGCACGACTGTGTTAGTGGCGCAGCACATGGGCGTGGCGGAGTGAGTAAGGTGCCGAGGCCATGTCTGTGTTAGTGGCACGGGGCATGGGCGCGACAGAGTGTGTATGGTGCCGGGGGCACATGTGATGGAGATAACACACTGGCGCGGCAACGAGCATCACAGAGACAACACTTGGTGCCGAGGGTACGTATCATGAGAATGACGCAATGGCACGGCGACGAAAGTCGCGGAGACAATACTTGGTGCCGGGGCACATGTCATGGAAGTGGCACATGGGCGCGGTGACGAACGTCTCGGAGCAATACTTGGTGCCGGGGCACGTGTTATGAGAATGGGGCAAGGGCGTAGTGACGAACGTCGTGGAACAATACTTGGTGCCGGGGGCACGCATGATGAGAATAGCGCAAAGGTGCGGCAATGAACGTCGTGGAGATAATACTTGGTGTCGGGGCACATGTCATGGAAGTGGCGCATGGGCGCGGCGATAAACGTCGCGCAGCAATACTTGGTGTCGGGGCACATGTCATGAGAATGGCGCATGTGGGCGGCGACGAACGTCGTGGAGACAATACTTGGTGCCGGGACACATGTCATGAGAATGGAGCATGGGCGCGGCGACGAATGTCGCGTAGCAATACTTGGTGTCGGGGCACGTGTTATGAGAATGACGTATGGGCACGGCGATGAACGTCGTGGAGAAGGTGCATGGGCACGTGTCGGGTGTCCCAAAGATGGGATTTGAGCTGAGTGTACCTGCCACAACAAGATGATGAATGCAACATGTAGTAATGACAAAGTCGGGACTGATGGTATGCGGTCGTCGGTGACTGGTCATTCGGTGGTAGTGCTCGACTTTAGGTGATGGGCATCACGGGAGCGGTATGCGGTCACGAACGACGGACGTCACGAGGTTGATGGACGACCGATGTTATGAGGTTGATGGACGACGGAAGTCGCAAGATTGATGGACGACGGACGTCGCGAGGTTGATGCACGACAGACATCGCGAGGTTACGACGGACGTAGCGAGGTTGATGCACAACTGACGTCGAGAGGTTACGACGGACGTCATGAGGTTGATGCAGACGAGCGTCGCGAGGTTGATGCACGAACGTTCGTAAACATTGCGGAGGTGCAAGGACTCGAGAAGACATGTGTGCGCAAAAGGAGAGGCCATAGGCTAATAATTGGGGGAAGGCCAAGGCCAACCCCCTTGAGGAGGCCGAGGCCGACCCCTTGGGGAAGCTGAGGCCGACCCCTTGGAGCAGCTGAGGTTGACCCTAGGGGGTGGCCAATGGCCAACTCCCAAGAAGGGAGGCCAATTCCACTCCCTCTTCTTGGTGAACTTCAGGAGCGCTGACGGTAGGTGTTTCAATGGGCAATGACGAATCCGGAAGTTGCATTACGACGAGCGCATTGACGTGAGTCGTATCTACATGACGATCAAGATGTCAAAATCATGTACGAAGCGTACAAAGCAAAAAAAGTGCGAAAAGGAGTATGCACGAAGGGGGGAACCACCCGAGGAAAGTGGCTGAGGCCAACCCCTCCTTGAGGCTGAGGCCGACCCCCTGGGGTTGGCCAAGGCCAAATGGCCAACTTCCATTTTTGGAGCCCAAGGCCACTTCCCCTTTTGGGGAACTTTGGGCGTGCCGACGGTAGGTGTTTTAATGAGCGATGACAAATCCAGAAGTTGCGTCATGACGAGCATGTTGTCAAGAATCATACCCACATGACGAACAAAGCGCCAAAGTCACATAAAGAGCGTACGGAGCAAACAAAGTGCGAAAGGGGCTTTGCACGAAAAGTGAAGAACCGGGGGGGGAAGGCCAAGGCCAACCCCCCATGGGAGGCCGAGGCAGAGCCCATGGCCTTGGGTGAGGCCGAGGCTGACCTCATGGGGTTGGCCAAGGCCTTTGCCCCTTGACCCCGTCGTTTCGATTGTGCCGTCGGTCGACATTTTTTATGAAAAAGGTGTTCGGGTGGTCTTGGTGCGATGGTCGTGCTACCGTGAGTGACGTCAATGTGAAATAATTTGTGACTAAGTCGTGCACGAAGCTTGTGAAGCGAAAAACGCACGTGACTTGGGCGCCTGCACTTTGACTGGTTCAAAGCGTTGAAGAGTTGATCGTTGGCGCCCGTACTTTGACAAGTTCAAAGCGTTGAAGAGTTGACCGTTGAATGTGTCGACGTGTAGCGGAACATGGGACCCTAGTGGTCCCTTGGGTACGACCAGAATGGGTTGAGAACACCTTGCACGTAGTTGCACAAAACTTCGACGGCCAGTTGAAACTTCACCACAGAGAGCTATAGAATTGGGAATTAATCATTTACTAGTCCTTTTGCTATCATTCAAATATTAGAAATAAACTTGATAAAACGTTGAAAGTTCCAAAGAGGCTTTGTAAGATAAGTGCTCTCTGTGGATAGTATAAATGGTGTGTACATAGATATACTCCGACGAACTATACGGATGGAATAAGAACCATTTCCATAAGAAAGAAAGAATTGTGTGCGCGAGTAAGGTAGAACTGTTGCATTGGACCTCTTTTTTTCTCCTTTTGGTGATGTATAAGCTTCCTCCCTAAATCCTATAATTCGGCACACATTGGCAGGAGGAAACTTGAATTTAAGTTCATCAACCAGAAGGTTGGGCCCGTAGTTTTGAAGAAAAAACTAATCTCCCTCTCTCCCCCTCCCGCTCCCTCCTTGTTTTTTTTCTCTCTCCCTTCTCTCTTTTGCCACTATACAAAACCTAGCACTGTGCCCCCCCTCCCCCTCCGCCACCTCACCTCGCTCAATTTTCCAGCCTTCGTCGTTGGTGACCCTCACAAATCACAGCTGCAGACCACGTACCCACCACCCCCACCATCAAAAAGATTGGCTCCTCCCGTGTCCTAGAAAGACAACTACAACTACCATACATCTATATGATTAATAGCTGTAACATATTCTTAATGGCTTCATTTAGCGATCCTAAAAAATTTCTTGAACTTGTTAGCAAAAATGTCACTAATTATATTTAGTGATCATTAAATGTTGTTATACGAGGGGTTATAGCTATCTCCTACAACTAGGGTAGTAGCAAAAATTTATCCTTTATTAAATGGGAAGATTTGAAAAAAGTTGGAAAGATTTGCTAAGCTGCCATGTGGGCTTGGCGAGGTGGAAAAAAAGGGGATGTGGCAGCCGTGTGTTTAAAGATAAGGAACTAGCGGCCATTTTAACAGCCTTGGTTGGTGAGGGACTTAATGGAATTCAACATAAGGGATCAATTGAGAACAAGTAAAAGATAAGGGATAAAATGGAACCAATAGTCAAGCATAAAGGACTATTGTTATAACTTACCCCCAATTATGCACCTACTCCTTTCTTCGCGGGCATGCTTCTGCTCCGCCATGTTGAAGAGTACAGTTTTTAGCTACAAACTGAATTATTGTCTGTAATATCAGTTGTTAAGTCTGGCCAGTGACATTTTCTTCAATAATCAATCTTAACAAGACATATCAGTGTCACTGATTGACATGATCATTAATTGTCATCATGTTATTGTTTGCAAAAAGTCAAGTCACACGCTGCCTAGGAGCAATTGCATGTGAATTGCGCTAGCAAAGAGACCCTTTATAAAAAAAGAAAAACAAAAAAGACAAGGAGGAGAAAAGGAGAAACAACTCGGAAACCAAGTGGCGAAAGGGAGTATAATGACTGATGAGCAAGGTTAAGCATATGGTACCAGACTTCATAAATAAAGTTATTATTAAGGTGCAAAGACCTACCGTGCATGCAACACAACCACCACCATAGAATGCACCCATCAACTTGTAGAGATGTCAAAAGGGCCGGGCCGCTGGCGGGCCGGCCTGGCCCGGCCCTAAGCATGAATAGTGCTGGCCCTAACCTGTAGGGCCTTGGGCCTGGGCTAGGGTCAGGCCTAATATTTTTTAAAAATGTCCCGGCCCTAAAAAGGCCCGGGTCAGGCCCGGCCCTTGGCCCGTTTCTGGCCCTCTTTTAGGCCCTATTTTGGCCCAGCCCTTTGGCCCTAAATCTGGACTAAACCATTTTGAGTCATTTTTTTTTCCTTTCCCCCTTCTTTCTCACACATCATTCTCTCTACACCTCATATTTTACTTTTTTATTTTAACTTTTTGGACATGCACATTTCTTTATATTTACTCATGTGAAAAGATTGTCTTTTTGCGAACAAAATTACTCTTTGTTGCTAATCAATATTCTCAAATAGAGTAAACGTAAAGCTCTAAGGCACTTCATTAGTCACAAGAACGATATTGAATGGTTTAGGGCCTATCAATTGTATTTATTTTGTGAATGAGTATTTTTTCAACACAAAAAAGAAAGAAAAAAAAGGGCCTGGGCCTGGCCCTAAAGTTAGGGCCTAGGGCTCGGGCCTGGATAGGGCCTCCATTTCCAAGATTTGGGCCCTAGCCCGGCCCGGCCCGGTTTACAAGGCTCGAAGCCCAAAATGGCCCGGCCCTTTTTCTGGCCCGCTGGGCCTAGGCTGGGTTAGCCTAAGCCCGGCCCTTTGACACCTCTATCAACTTGCACAAAAAACTCATACTCCAAATTTGTACTGAATCTTCTTTCTTACCAGATTTGGGAGGAGCATCCAAGCAAGTACACCCTGAAGCGATGCTTTCAAGTTCAATATCTATATTGTTCAAAGCTTACACAGTCCCAATCATTCTGATTGTGGGTGAACTAAATGTTTCTACCTATTGTCTTTCTTCTCTTTCATGAAAATATATAATGGCACTCTACTTTGTTGCTATCTGATTTCATCGAACGAGTTTTGCAAAACATAAATATAAAGTTTGAGTTTTGGTCGTTGCTGCAGTTCAAACTCACGGTCTCCATAGGGCAAAATTCTGGTCCCCCTACCTTTTTTTTCCTGGTTATTTTATGATCTAATAAGAGTTTTCTATGAGCGTAGCACTATAAGAAAAGATGGCTTTAGCGACGGACTTTTAGCGACGGAAGGTATTCCGTCGCTAAAAGCCTGATTCAGCGACGGTATTTACCGTCCTCATAAATTCGTCGTTAAAAAAGTTTACCGACGGACCATTCCGTCGGTAAAAGAATTTGTCAACGGACTTTTACCAACGGAAAAACCGTCGCTAAATAGTTTTAGAAAGTTTATAATTTTTGATGATTTTAAAAAAAAATTAAGAGACAGAATAATGCCGTAGCTAAAAATTCCGTTGGTAATACCGACGGACTATTAGCGACGGAATTATTCCGTAGCTATAGGTCTATCCTTAATTCCGAGATCTGATTTCTTTCCTTTCTTTCTCCCGTTTTTCTCTCTCTCTCTCTCTCACCCACCGGCGTTCTCACCTCCGGCGACCCCCTCTACGGCAACCCAGCCCCGGCGACCCCCTTTACGGCAACCCACCTCCGGTGACCCCCTCTACAGCAACCCAACCCCAGCGACACCCCTATCTTCCCCTCGACGTCGCGCCACCTCCGGCAGCCGTCACGGCCAGTCTTCAACGACCAGATCGATCTAGCGTAGTCTGCCTATATCTTTGAGCTCGGGCCAACTTCGGTAAGTTTCAAACTGGCTAATCAGCCTACAAAGCTTTTTGTTTGATATGGTTAATGAGATTGTTTGATATGGTTAATCGAGAAGGGGATCTCTGATTGGGGTGTACGTTAATGAGATTGTTTGATATGGTTTGATTGGTTAGTGATATTTTGGATGGTAAGAGTGCTTTAATGTTACTACTCTAATACACCCCCAAACCTTATTTACATGTTCCATAGGGCCTGTTCTTGCAGATAGATGTTTGTTCAATTTCTTTGCTTGAAACTCCAATTCATAGTCCCACATTGCATTCCATTTAGATCTAAATTTTTGGTTGTTGTCTTAGAACAATGGTTCATAAATAACTAACAACTAGCTAAAGTACTTCCCTAAATGTATCGCAGATGATACATATGGCATAGACACCACCCTTACTATTACTCATGTGTTTTCTAAGGCTTGAGAAAAGTGAGCAAGTACACTCAGCTGACCTGTGCTAAAGCAGCATCTACAAAATCCTGAACACGATCTTGGACATTGTAGTCAAATAGGTTGATGTCATCCTTCACTTCAAAAACAAATGTTGTCATTCATTGGTTTCATGAGTGATGTTTAGGAAAAAAAATCGAGCCCCTCAACATTTTGTTGCTTTCCTCAAGTAGTTACCTGGACAATGGGTGAATCATCGTTAACTTCAAAATAGAAGCCATTTGGAGGTTCATAAGCCTCAGGGAAAGCACCAGCAAAAATCTGCAAACAATACATGAAAAAAATTGTAACTAAGTACCTACAAACCTAAGTTTATGGGTGTACCGGTGCTATACAGATGTAAAAGATACAAAAAAGACCAACCTGTGCAGATGAACCAAGACTCTTAGAACCCCGCCAGATAACCTCAAGACTCTTAGAACCCCGCCTTTTTGAAATCCTAGATGAATTAAGAATCACTTTGTGACCTTAATGGAGAGAGACCATACCTCTGCCCCCAATAAGTACGCCTGCACTGCAGAATGTCCAAAGGGATCGATTTGCCAACCAATTCTTGGAGTGATATTGAACACGACTTTAATAAACTGGTGGCCAAGTGTTGTCTGGTTAATCATATCAATGTAATGCGGGGTTGCCTCGTCGTGCATGCACATACCCCCATTTCTGCACCAGAAAAAGGAATAATACGTAAACTATGCAAACATACCCATATACCTAAACCCTGAATCTTGGACGAAGATGCTAAGTCAGAACCGGGAAACATAATCTGATCTTCCATCATCACCAACTAATTCATACTATACTAAACATAGCATAATTAACTCAGCGGGTGCAAACATACCCATATACCTACATTGAACTAATTGAACCCTAAATTAAATGCCCCAAATCAACCCCCAAATCTTATATATATATATATATATATAGAAGATGCTGCCCACATTATCTATATTAGTTTTAACATGTTAATGTCTTTGTAATTTATCTATATGAAGTCAGATATGGATAGGATACGAGCTATTCGTGGCCGGGCTGGATGCCGAGCTGCTTCCTCCCCGGTGGGTCCCACCTCGTCATTGCCTACTGATGACGAGGCATAGAGTGATCGCAGACAGCAGATGGGGCCCCAACCCCAACCGTCACCCCAGCCCGACGCAGATTCATCCCACACGCGCGTGCATTCTCCATCTTCCGTGGGTTCTACCTCAGGTATAGTTGATAACAGTGTTTAGTACATTTTCGCTAGCCTTATATTTAAAGTATATTTGAACTGTATTAATGTTTGTGTTTTGTAGGATCTCGACGAGGCCGTGGTCTGACACGCGGGGTACGCATCGACCCCCAGCGTAAACAGAGAGTTTCACGCAGGAGGGCCTGTAAGTACTAAAAATATCACCTCATGCCTTATATTTAAAATTTTGGGAAGTTAATTTATATTTGAACTGTATTAATTTATTTATTTACTTCTTTGGCAGGATCCTGGAGAATCAGGCGAGGACGAAGATCGGCGTTCTTGTGAAGGGCCGATTCTTCGAGCCACGCCTGTACTGGAAGGACTGGGATGCCGCTGCGAGGGAGGCCCTATGGGAGGAGTGGCTGGTACGGTGAAGTATTTTTTTCAGCATTAGTAAATGTTTAATTAGAGTTTGTTTTCTGTTGTTAATTTGTGTTATTGAATGCCTTACAGGAGGGGTTCACGTTTGACACGCCTCAGCAGCAGGCACTGGGGCAGCAGGCCTTCTTTGCCTACATCGGCAAGAATTACTGCCGATGGCTCCACGATGCACGGGACCGGGCAAAGAAGATGCTGCCCGAGGGTGCCCCGATGACGGAGATGACGAGATATCCTCCACATTGGATATCTCACCGTGTATGGGGGGAGATGATAGATCGGTGGGCTGCGGATCCAGGCTGGGACGCCAAGAGTAAGAGCGGGGCCGAGAACAGACAGAACAGAGATCCGACGCACACGGGGGGTCGGTGCCACACGACATCGTCCGACACATGAACGCGGTCGAGCACCCGGATCTGGAGGAGGATGAGGTCATAGCTCTGACCTATAGTCAGACGCACGTGTGGAAGAAGGACAAGGACAAGGACGAGGCGCACCGGGCGGGCGACTATATTTCAGATATTGCCTGACGGATCGATGTGAGTCAATTTGTTTAAGTTGTTAATGTTTTGTCTTTCTATCCTCAATGTCTGTTTCGTTAATTAATGCCCTAACATATCGTTAAACCACTATTTTTGCAGGCCTCGTATGAACAGCTAAGGGGGTCCGAGCAGCAGTCCGGACAGCCATCAGCGTCCACTAGTACGGCTGCGAGTACTGGGGGTTGAAGCGATGGCTGGATACGCCGGAGGTCGTGAATCGGCCGAAAGGCCGCATACGCGGCCTGCCTAGCACGACTGCTCGTGCCGTGATAGGAGCGTCCTCACCCCCTGCTGCCCCTCCACAGACACCGGCCCCTCAGCGTCAGTTGGATGACGAGGAGATCCAGCGCATTGCTACAGTGGTGCTGAGGATGATCAGGGAGCAGGGCGCTGCTGGACATGCCGAGCCGGCCCCGGATCAGCAGGATCCAGATCGGGGACTCGGCAACCCCTGATGAGCCCCTTCTCGTGCCCGTTCCTAGCTTCCCCCCCCCCCCCGAGCCCGGCTTGTACTCTTCTCCCCTCCCCTAACCGGCTGTATCCGGTTCCCGGTTTGTACATAATGAGTCTTTTTTATAATAAACATTTTTTATGATTGATTATGTATATTTCTTTGTGTATTGATTATTACGCGTTGTTGTTGAGAAATGAAAATTGTATTACAGGACTGGGTAATTGAAAAATAAAAATTCAAAAAAAATTTGATTTTTGGCGACGGATTAATTCCGTCGTTAAAAGTATTCATACAATCAGTTAATTAGCGACGGAATATTCCGTAACTAAATAAGCTTTTTAGCGACGGAATATTCCGTCTCTAAAACATTATTCCGTCGCTAATTTGACAAAAAGAAAATTAATTAAAATACTAAAAATATAATTAGCGACGGATATTCCGTCGCGAATTAAAAATAAATCCGTCGCAAATAATTACATATTTAGCGATGGATTTCAAAAATTCCGTCGCTAAACTATTAGTGACGGGCTTTTATACGAGGGACTTTTAGCGACGGTGAATCCGTCGCTAATTTTTTTGGCGACAGATTTTAGGCTTTTTGCAACGAATTTTTCCATCGCTAAAAGTCTTTTTTCTTGTAGTGTAGAATTGATAGCCGCACTTGACTTCTTACCACTTAGTACTTTATTCATCCATCACTACGTAACTCTAGGCAACATTTGTATGCCCTTTGCTAAGACTTTTAGTCCAGTACTGAGTCTGAATTGTGAAAATCAATTCCATAGAGGAGGATTTCAATGTAAGGCTGGCCGGGGAGAGCAAAACCAAGGTGGATGTAGAACAACATTAGTAAGATTGTCTTAACAGTGACACTAAAACTCGCTAATATCTCGTGTACAACCAATCTACGGGCAATATGGGTTCTACGAGTTTACTCAGGAAACGACTACAAAAATAATCCCAAACCATTTCTAAGGAAAGTTTCTCACTTAATTTCATGAACTTTTCCTTGTATAATGGCATGACTCCAGGCAAACAAGAGGTTAGTGTGCAGTAGCTAGGACCCCATAGTCCAGATACAATAAACATAGTAATGCCCACATACAATCAACATCAACTGTAGTACATACAATTGCCCACATTCAATCATACCATCAATTGATATTTAATGTTGAAAACTTCATGGTCCAACTGAGGTGGTCATGGACCCTAATTATGACACGCTGATAATACTCCAGATTTATGTGAGAAAGTAGACAAGGGTTTGTTTGTTTGTTTTTTATTTATTTATTTATTTTTAATGTTCAAGAGGAATTAAGGCTGCAATTTTGCCCCTAAGTATTTATTAAAACCTGATCCTGACAGAGACTCGTTTTTTAGCTGCAATGGGCAGCCCATGTTCAGTATGGGCTCAACCCAGCACTGCAAGAATTAATCCAAAGATCAGGCCTAGTTTTTTTGCAAGAACAAGTTTCTAGTTCAGTTAACCCAAGTTTTCTTATTATTGGCCCCAAGTTTACTGGGCTGAACTGATATCTGAACGGACAGGCCTACTTTTGCGAGTCTGGTTGGTCGAGCCCAGTTCTAGTCCAAGCCCGGGACAATTATTTCTGCAGCATTTTTAAAGTCAAGCATAGATTATATCTTTCTTTTGTTTAGCATTTTAAAAGCCAAACATGGTAATCAGCTCTTAATCATTTTGAGGTAAAGAAAGAAGATGAGATGTGGAAGGATGGCATACCATGTTATCAAGAACTGTCGCGTCATCCTTTAGATTGTATTTGGACCGGATATTTGAACTGAGAGTTTCATTTTCAGATCGGAATTAAAAACTAATCGTATAAAACCTATAGTTTGGAATGTGCTCGGATAGATTCTTAAAATTTTAGGAGGGATTTGAGAATAATATTTGGTATTTGGCAAATAAGTAGTTGAGACTAACTTCTTGTCAAATTCTCTCGATGAAGTAGTCATCATTAGTTTGGACGATTCAGTTTGAACGGTTTGAATTGATCAATTTGGACTAGTATTAACCTTTTTAAAGTTTCACTTTCCCCACCTATATTCATTTCAAGTATTACACAAAAAAGAAAACATTATAATTTAGATACGTTACAATTCTATATTCATGTTTTAATCAAACTTCCATGTATCCACATTAAAATATAGACGAGTATTACATCAGATTTACGAAAGAGAATGAGAGAAATCAAGGTAGATTAAGATCTTGTCTGTCTTTTCATTTTTGCTTTCAACGTTTTAGTCTGGCCGAGTATGCTTAATCATGTGTACATAAAAATAAAAAAAAAGGGTAATCAATATATAAAAAGAAATTGAACTATCATGTACCGATTCGATTCGCGATCGATTTGAAAATATTGATCAGTGAGCCAAACCAAACCTCGATCAGTATGAGAAAATGTAAATCTAAACTATTAACTACTTTATTGATTTGAACAATTTAATGCTCCCTTCGGTGAATGGTGCAAAAACGACAATCCCCACACACCCGGCGCCCCAACCCCCAACAACATTCATGAGAATCACGTGAAGTGCTCCTTTGTTTAATCTGGCACATGGAAGTGTTATGGCAGACGACGATCCATACATATAACATGGGCCGGTCAGCCCACCACGTCGTAATATAAAACTAACCCACCGGTGGAGGCACGCCTGGTATCACTACAAGCTACAAGGCCACAAAAATTGTTCCAACCCACTCTTTCAGCGACAAATAAATTATCATTTTTTTTTACTGGTGACACTTTTGACGGCACTTTTAACAATGGCGAGAAGACAGTAAAATAATCACCAAACATGTGTAGTGACGGTTTTGTGTTACGGAAAGAAAAACAATCTCGCCAAATAATATCGTACCTTGTTACGCTTTTTAGAAAATTAAATTTGAAAATTTGAACTTACTACTATGATTGACTCCTTCTTCAATTAGAAAATAACGATGAATAAGACAGTGAAGTCAACTTTTTTATTACTATAATCCTATAATTTGCAAAAGGACAAATAGAGAAATTTGAATGGAACACAGAGTAATAAAAAATGTTTGGCATTTCGAGCAATAGTGACGAACAGTAATTAAGTCAATTTTTTCAAGTATATATTTTGAATTACAGGAAACAGCAAGGTATTCGTAAAGATTTTGGAAAGTATAAGTTGATATAAGTTTTAAAAAGGGTATACTATTAGACTGTGTTTGGCATGACGAGTAAGCTAGGCAAAAGGATAGGATAAGAGATGATTTCATTTTTAGTTGAACAACGGAATATAAGGATTAAATCATGTGATGTGTTTGAACGCACATCGGACTACAATTGAAATAGCTCTATTATTCAGCAAAATCACCACCCACAATCATCACAACACCACCCATCATAACCCACAACTACCAACTTCAACATCTCCACGACTACTCCGCTCATCGTATGTTGTTCAACCAACCCACAATGAGATTTGGTGGCATCCGTTCATCACAGTCCAGAGCGGTGCTGATAAGGGAGGGAGGGAGGGAGGGGGGAGAGAGAGAGAGGGGTGAAGGAAGATGATTCGGGGAAGTTAATAGGAAAGAGAATACGGGTGGGCTTTATAAGTCTGGTGGGTGGTGACGATGGCAGTTACTTGGTAGCGGTGGTGGTGGGCTATGGAGGTCTGGTGGGCAGCAGTGGGGACAGCTCGTTGCCGACGGTCCAAATCTTCTTGATGGAGAAGACGGAGAAGAAGGGAAAGACAAGAGAAGACGGAGAAGAGAGGAGACGGATCTTTCATATTTATCCAATTTCGAGAATATAAAATGCACTGAATAAAATATACTCTATCCAGTCCCTTAATCTGGGCGCCGAACACGGTCTTAGGGTTCGTTTGACATTTTTTTTTTTATTTTTCAATTTTTAAAGAGCAACTTAATTTTATTTTTTTTACAAAAACAAGTGGGTGTTTGATAATTTTTTATTTTTTATTTTTGTGTTTGGTAACCCTTTTTATTTTGACTTTTTTTTTGGGTGGTTTGCGGTGGCGGTGGTGGGGCGTGGGGCGTGGAGGTGGTGGTGGTGGGGCGTAGCGGTGGTCGACGGTGGTGGTGGCCGGCGGTGGCTAGTGGCTGCCGGAGGCCGGCGGCCGAAGGTGGCTGCCGGCGGTGGGAGGGTGTTGGTGGTGGTCTCCAAAAAAAAACCAAAAGTGAAAAAAAAAAAATCAGTTTTTGGAGTTTTTTTTTTTTACTCTGCAGTTTAAAAACTGAATTTTTAAATTGGAGAAGGAAAAAAAAAATGATTATCAAACGCACTTTTTTTTCCCAGTTTCCAAAACTGGAAAAAAAAAAAGTTACGTCAAACGTGACCTTAATTGTTGTAAAGCATCAAATTCACCGAACAAGCTTCCTCAATGGATTGGAAAAAAAAACTTTTCTAAACAGTGATAGGAAAAGTAACTTTTACGGAGTATTACTCTTCTTATTCTCTTAACTTCAATGATTTATTCAGAATATTTTTCTTTACTCATCTTAAAGCATTGTACTAGTATTATTTTGTGCGTGCAGCTTCTTTTTGTAAGTAACTTGATTCCGTTGCTTTTACATGATTTTTGCACGTGGTGTAAAATGAAAACGTCAAAACAGTGTAACATTTTAGTAAGGCGAATAGTATTTCGCATTCTGTATGACAAAATTTTTTCGTCCTTACAAAGATTATTCTTTTTGGTGAACGTCTGCTTTTCACACCCTTAACACCCTCAAGTGTTTGTTCATACCTCGCTTTGTCATCAGAGAAGTATATTACTGTCGAAATATTAGCGACAAATTATGACGCAAAGAAAAACTTGAGGTGTGAAAATAGACTCCACTTTTCTTATTGCATATAAAGATGTGATTTGATACTAATTCGCTTTCCGATGCATATGATGCGTATGCATTAGGTTAATATTGTTAACAAAATATTTGTGGAAGGAAACTACGCGAAAAAAATAAAATATTAATGGAAGGATTTTGTTAAAGAAAAAGCGGATGTACAATCTCCTTTTTATTTCATTTTCTTTATCTGTATATTTTTGTCCAATGCCCTCTTAATAACAGGTGCAATAATTGATAATTTCAGATAAGAAGTTACTGTCATGCCGATATTGGTATTACGCCAACAAATTGATCAAGTGTATAAACTGTTCATCTAAAATACATAAAATCATTGATAATGATATAATAAGACACGTTAGGTTACCATTTTTTTTTCTGTTTTTCCTTACATATTCTTAAGAAAATGAAAAAGTTGCATTTTATTTTTTTGAAGGATATTGATTAACATCTTCGAATACATTTTTCAGAAGTATAAAAATGATAAATCGTAATTTAAGCATCACAAAACTAATATATGTTGTTTAAAACTATCCCTTTACGTACGTCTAAGTCAAAATGAATACAACAAAATATCAATAACATATTTACGACGAGAACATAGTATTATTCATGATGTATAGTTCCTTTCAAGAAAATATGAAAACAACTATGTTGTTATTTCACCTTATCTTTTGGTTTTTGTTTATCTTTAGTTACTCTGTTTTGTTTGTGTTGGATTATGTGGTTATAAGTCATATAAATTAAAGCCATTTGAATGATAAGTTAGCCTAAAATCATAGGAAAAATTAAAATTTCACAAGCTAATTTATTTTTGGTCATTTCCAGTTAGGTTTTGGTAACTTAACTAGAATCTCTGATGGGAAGTAAAAGACATAGTCAACAAGTTAGTCGGTTACGGAAAAAACTCCCAGGGTGTTTTTAACCTCTATTACTATATCGATTTGAAGTGATTATAGAGATAGTGAACTCTAAAATTATAGAGGCATGTATGAAATAATATTTCTCTATCTATAAAAGAACCATCATTAAACATCGTGAAATCACTTCTGAATGCCGAGAAAATTCAGTTCATAAATAAACTCATATAATATGTCA
Organism: Escallonia herrerae; assembly: GCA_033070095.1. Lineage (NCBI taxonomy): Eukaryota > Viridiplantae > Streptophyta > Magnoliopsida > Escalloniales > Escalloniaceae > Escallonia > Escallonia herrerae. The sequence continues at coordinate 88,995 of JAVXUP010001052.1, read as the reverse complement.
TAGCTTCTTTATATATATATATATATAATTGATATATAATATTATATATGTGAGCGTGATTGAAATAGCGACTACAAATTGAGTCCTTTTCGAAAATCTGACCGTCCATCGTCGCGAACGACCCAGATTACCTTTTTGCCCCTCAGTCGTCCGCGACATAATCCGCGGACTTTTTTTGACAAAACCACCCTCATTTGTCCATCCGTTCATGACAAAAATAGCTCTGTTTTTTTTTGATATGTAGCGGAGAGTAGGCCGCACTATTTTTTTCAATTTTTGAAAATTCTACATGGTTCTCTCTCTATCTCTCGTCAATTTATGACACTTTCTTTCCTTTTTCTCTATCTTCTCATCAATGATTTCACTTTCTCTCTCCTAGCACACTTTTCTCACCATTTCTTGTTCAGCGTAGAAGAAGAGACGATCAAGAGCAGCGAAGAGAGCAGAGCAGCGCCGGAGCATTCATTCGAAAAAGTGCACAAGTAAAAGTGCTACTCCTCCCTCACCAACACTTTGTTCATTTCAAGCAAGGCAGCAAATGCACCTACAAGCAACCTGATTTTTCCCCTCTCCTTTTCTAAACCCCTCGCCCTCACCTCCTCACGGCAGCCATGGCTGCTTACCCACGAACCAATCACTGTGTGTGTGTGTGTGTGTGTGTGTGTGAGAGGGAGAATTCACAAAGACAAAGCAGAACATGAGAGAAAAAATTATGATTCCAATTCATTAGAGCCCGTTTAACCCTCTCTTTCTTACTTTGTTTCTGCAAACTTTTATCATTTAGGTAACCATACAAACAAAAAACATTATCTGAAGAAAAAATGTTTCCAAAAGGCCAAATTCACAAAGACAGAGCAGAACATGAGAGAAAGGACAGAACAAATGTTTCCCAGAACTTTTATCCCATCTGTGCACTACCGAGACAAAGCAGAGAAACGAGAGAGAGATGTCAGAAGGACAATGAGAGAAAGGACAGAGAAAGAAAAAAAAATAGTGTCTGTCAACTTATCCGCTACATAATGTAGCGGATGGAACATGAGGGTATTTTTGTCAAAAAAATGTCCGCTACATTATGTAGCGGACGAACTTAAAAAAAACGTAAAAAAAATATTTGGACCGTCCGCGATACAGTGAAGCGGACGGGTGGAGGGGCAAAAAGGTAAAAAAGTTCGTCCGCGACACTATGTCGCGGACGACTGACAGTTTTCGAAAAAGGCGCGATCTGGGCCGTCCATCTTTCAGGATGGACGGTCAGATCGCGCTTGCAACTTAACTCCATTTGCTAGCGCTATCAATGGATCAACTCCCTATATATATATATATATATATATATAATATATATATATATATATATATATATATATATATATAACCTCCTAAGTTTTGCAGATTATCGTCACCAATCAAGATGCAAGGATTATTTATGTTAGCATATAAGGATTTCAGTTAGATTGATTTCTCATTATAATTTATATTTGTGTAACGTTGTTTATCTTTAGGAGAAGTTGTTGTCTTAGAACTTATCTTAACTAGTAGAATGTCATTTTATATATACATGTTTATATTATTATTTTGTGTTTATAGATTTACTTGACTGCTCGTAGCTTATCTATATCTCTATACTTTATATTTTTTTTGGTACATAGTTTTTTTTTTTTTGATACACCTCTATACTTTATATGTTTGGATGATATCTTCTTTACCTTCTACTATTGAAAGTAACTTACGATCCTGAAACGCTAACCAGCTCAAGAAACCAACCCAACCCCTTGCCCCCCCCCCCCCCCCCATCCACGTGTCTATTTATACCGGAAAAAAAGTTTCCCCCGCGTAGAAAAGTGGTGGGGCATAAGCATTAGAGCATGTAAGCCGCTGCGGGTCCCACATAAATCAGACGAGGTGGGGTACATCGGTCATTCAGGTCAAACCAAAATAAAAGGCCACTAGTAACATAAGGCGACACGTGTCGTATATGTAGTTTGCCGACAACGGTGCAACCACGTCAAGGACACGTGGGCTTAACGGCCCAACTGACAACTCGGATGGAAAGGCTGAATTTTTAACGTTGAGAGTAACGGCAACGAGGACGTTACACGTTTCCCGCATTTGGTTGGCTGTTGAATCCGAAAGTGAAGAGCCGAAATCATTCATTTGATTGGGAGAGCCGAGGAGACACATTTAACGCTGAGGGGCTGTTAAGTAAACCTTAATCTTGAATTTGTTTGTAACTACTCAATTTCTTTAAATGTAATAATTTGCTGTAGATAAAAATCTAAGCATAATCAACTTTCTGATTAGATCGTAGTGAGTTCTTAGTATCAGTTTTTATTTGCTTGAAGCATAATCAACTTAAATGTGTGAACGTCGTTTGAAATGAAAAGTATTAATCTAGCGTGGCAAAATAATTAGATAATGTATTACAAATTAAAGATAATATTTGATTTTTATTTATATGTAAGGATAGTTTAATATTTCTCTTAGTCAAACTTAACTATCCCTGATGAGATCATTCCTTGAGAAATTGAGGATTTGATATTCAATCAATTACTTATATGACAAACACTCAATACATTTTGTTAATATGAATTTACGAGTTTTTAATCTTAAGTATATTCTATAGTCTGGGATTTGCTTTTATAAGAACGTATATTTCAATCCTTTCCTTACAAAGAATTTTGCCGCACGCTAAATTTTTTTTTTTCCGTTTAAAAGAAATTCTGACATAATCAAGCTCAAACGTCATGTAAATTAGATCTGTATACCGTGTGTTACGACTTGCATTATTGGTTTAGTATATACATCTTGTTACAACTGAATAAGTTGGGAAGTGATCGGTAAAGTTATATCGATCAAAACGTCCTTAAAGAATATAAAAATCACTAAACATAACTAATACTAATGTGAATATGACAATTTTTTTTTACTTCAGGTGAGAATGGACTTGTATAAATTAGTGCGCGTACCTTATCCACAAAACCTTTATTTTATGTCTCTTTCTGCAGACAAAAAGATAGATTAGAGTCCGTCTCATAATTTAATGAATCCACGGGACGTTGTAACCAAACCCCAAAGAGGAAATGTATATTACCGCGTCAGATTAGATCCGATCATTTTATACAGTATCTTGCTCTTAAGGAATGTTCTTACATTCTTCAGCCACGATTCACATGATTCAGCGACACTTTTTCAGCAAAATGTACAAGTCGGCAAGCTCAAATTCAACAATTCCCTTTACGCGTAGTCACGGCCTTCTTTAAGGCCAGCTTTCGCGGATCGCTATCCACTATACGTTCCCCCTCTCTTTCTCTCTCCCATAATTCCGTGCTCACACTTTCTCACTCGAAAGATCGGATCGAGATTGTCAGACTGGCTTGACCGGATTTCGATCGTCATTCTCGTGGTGAATCGGATTTCTCATTTCACAGTTAAGTGTATGTTTACGTACCATCATTGTTAAATTGCGATCTGGATCTACTTCAGTGTATGCACACGTATTTACTACGTTCAAGTCATGTTAACTACTAGGATTACCTTGATCGGTCGTCGTAATTGGTTTAAGTTTTTTCGTGCACTAATCTCATCTGTTATTGTTTGTGCTTGTTGATACCTTTTTTTTTTGGGGGGGGGGGGTCATTTATTTTTGTTCGGAATTGGTGATAGTTCGTAGTCTCTGTGTGTGCGTGGGGTTTATGCCGGTTTAGATTCATTATGATGAAGCTGATATGAATTTTAGCAGGAAGTGAGTAATGATGGTTTTTTGGTTTGTGTGCGTGATTGTTATGTAGGTGATAGATGGCCCAGATTTTGCTTCATGGAACTCTACATGTTACGATCTTTGAGGTGGATAGGCTGCACGGTGGAGGCCGTGGTGGGCCGCATATCTTCAAGAAGGTATGTACGTGAAACAAGTTGATCTGGACTGTATCGAATTACGTTGTAGTTGGCTTTTCTTTTGGTGAGGAAAGGGGAAAGTTTTTCATGTTGTTTGTCTGTAACAGTAATTATTTAGTGCCTACTAGATGGTGCTTCCTTTTTTCTGAAGCTCATTGCTTTCCGAGTTCGAATAACAGTTTACTTTTGTATCTTAACCGGCTATATACCACGAGATGTACAGTTCTGGGGTTGTTTTTCTTTCCCAATTTACATGATTGATGGCATTAAATCAATATGCGCATGCCTTGGAAGTTCAGATTATGGTGCCACTTGCATTGATGGCATTTAATACCACTGTATTGTTTTGTCAAATCGTACCACTCTCTGTAGCTACTTAGATTTTGCAGTCTCGGATCTTGGGTTACAGCTTTTGGTTGTTATATCCCCTTCTTTGTAGTTCCTCGCTTGTCGTAGATACACATCCTAACATAGGTGGTCTGCTCCAACTGTCATATGGCCTTCCGTCTCTCTAGCCATTCAAAACATGATATGCATGTGTAATCTGCATAGGAAGCCAATTTGTTGATCTTACCCCTTTGCCTTGAACAGCAGCTATTTAGAAAAGGTCACTGCTTTATAAATTTTTGTACCAAATAGTTCACGATTTATCTACTCAATCTTTGTTCTTTGTGCCTTGCCCACATTGTAGACATCGTCCTGTTTTCTATGGACCGCAGTAACTATACGAGAGAGGTGATCATGAGTTTGATTGTCATGACTGTCTACTAAAGCATAAACACATGCAAGTATTGTTGATTGATATACCTTGAAATTCTAGGATTTAGTGGTAATTTTGTGTTATATGCCATTAGGGAAGGAAAAAGCTTCGTCAAATAAGAGGAAATATGACAGGTTGTGCTCAATTTAATAGTTCTTTGGTGCTTTGTTGTTACTCTGCTACTTGGTGATTTCATGTAAATGCTACCTAAGTTATTCGTAATTATTGATGAATGTGGATGAGAAATCCAGTTGCCTTTGCAAAATGCAACTGCGACCGGTGAAGTACTTTCCCTTGCGATCTTTGCTAGGAAGTGACCTGTCACTGTCTGAGTCTTTTTGGCAATTGAGAGTACCCAAAAGGACATTAGTACTAGTTTACGACATTCTACAGGCAATCGCATCCTTTTTTTCCAAGATATCTCAAAATCTAAACTACGCGTTTTTAGGACCTGCGGGTAACAGGTAGGTTATTCATATTGAGATTTTCCTGAAAGTGCTTTTCCCCTCCATATTCTGTTTTAATACACTTTTTTGGGTTCTGAAAAACAATGAGATTCTGTTGTTGGTATTGTATATCCAGAATTATCCATAGTTTTGTGAAAGGGTATTAAATTGTCCAGACAATGGCACCCCCTAGTCCATGACTATCGTTTATTCAATTATATACCTTGCGCAGCTGTGTCATATGTGCTTTAGCAATCCCACGGTCTCGGACTGGGTGGTGCAATGATCTCAGGCGTGTGAATATCATTATTTAATAATTGAATTATGTAAAATATTGTCTATAAAGCTCCTGTCGTTCTGCGAAGTTGTGCTATATGTGTTAATCATCAAGTATGTGGTACAAAAAATTAACGTCTTACCCGTTTGCTTTGGAAATTGACTTCTGAATTGAAGCTATTGTTTCATTTGTAGGTTCATGGACTTCATGCTAATGTTATAAATTGAAAATGTTATGAACTTTTTGACTAAGTTGCTTGCTTTTGCCTAAATTCATGAAGTGTTTAATGCTGCAATCTAGTTTTCTTAATTGATAGTTGAGTTCCACTTTTGCAATTCATTGTTATTTAATGGCTTCATTTCGTTTTGGTCTTCCTTGTTCATGCTTCTCATTGGTGAATTGTCTTTTTAGCTGATGGAGAACATAGAGGAGACTGTTGGTTTTGGCAAAGGAACTCCGAAAATTTATGCAACCATTGATTTGGAGAAGGCTAGGGTTGGGAGGACCAGAACCATAGAAAAAGAGCCCAACAACCCTAGGTGGTACGAGTCATTTCACATTTACTGTGCTCATATGGCTTCTGACGTCATATTTACTGTCAAGGATGACAATCCAATTGGTGCAACTCTAATTGGTAGAGCTTATGTTCCTGTTCAAGAATTATTAGAAGGGGAAGAAGTGGACAGATGGGTTGAGATTTTAGATGGAGATAAGAATCCAATATCGGAAGGTTCTAAGATCCATGTGAAGCTACAGTTTTTTGATGTTACTCAGGATCGTAACTGGGCTCGTGGAATTAAAAGTGCAAAGTTTCCTGGAGTTCCATACACTTTTTTTTCGCAGAGACGGGGATGTCGGGTTTCTTTGTACCAAGATGCTCATGTGCCAGACAACTTTATCCCCAAAATCCCACTTTCTGGTGGCAAGTACTACGACCCTCACAGATGCTGGGAAAATGTCTTTGATGCAATCACTAATGCAAGACACCTTATTTACATTACCGGCTGGTCTGTTTATACCGAAATCTCCTTAATAAGGGACTCAAGGAGGCAAAAGCCTGGAGGTGACATCACCCTTGGTGAGCTCCTTAAGAAGAAGGCAAGTGAAGGTGTTAAAGTTCTTATGCTTGTTTGGGATGACAGAACCTCTGTGGGTTTACTGAAGAAGGACGGGTTGATGGCCACCCATGACGAAGAAACTGAACATTTCTTTCAAGGTACTGATGTTCATTGTGTGTTGTGCCCTCGCAATCCTGATGATGGTGGAAGCATAATTCAGGATTTACAAATATCTACCATGTTCACTCATCACCAGAAGATTGTGGTGGTGGACAGTGAAATGCCTAGTGAAGGAACCCAGAGGAGAAGGATAGTGAGTTTTGTTGGAGGTATTGATCTTTGTGATGGAAGGTATGATTCCCCCTTCCATTCAATTTTTAGGACATTGGACACTGCACACCATGATGATTTCCACCAGCCAAATTTCACTGGGGCTGCAATCACTAAAGGTGGACCTAGGGAGCCTTGGCATGATATTCACTCCCGGCTTGAAGGACCGATCGCTTGGGATGTTCTGTTTAATTTTGAGCAAAGATGGAGAAAGCAAGGCGGAAAGGATATACTTGTTAACTTCAGAGAGCTTGATGATATTATCATCCCCCCATCTCCAGTGATGTACCCAGATGACCATGAGACGTGGAATGTTCAGTTGTTCAGATCTATTGATGGTGGGGCTGCTTTTGGCTTCCCGGATACACCCGAAGATGCGGCCAAAGCAGGTCTTGTCAGTGGGAAGGACAATATAATTGACAGAAGCATTCAGGATGCTTATATTCATGCTATTCGACGGGCGAAGCATTTCATTTATATTGAAAATCAATATTTTCTGGGGAGCTCCTTTGGCTGGCAGGCAGATGATATTAAGGTTGAGGACGTCGGTGCGTTGCATCTTATTCCGAAGGAGCTTTCACTAAAGATCGTAAGTAAGATTGAGGCTGGGGAAAGGTTCACTGTCTATGTTGTTGTTCCAATGTGGCCCGAAGGTATCCCCGAGAGTGCATCAGTACAGGCAATATTAGACTGGCAGAGAAGAACGATGGAGATGATGTATAAAGATATTGTTCAGGCTCTCGAATCTAAAGGGATTGTGGAGGACCCAAGGGATTATTTGACTTTTTTCTGCCTTGGTAATCGGGAGGTGAAGAGGAGTGGAGAATATGAACCTTCAGAAAATCCGGAGGCAGATTCAGATTATCTGAAAGCCCAGGAGGCCCGTCGCTTCATGATCTATGTTCATGCCAAGATGATGATAGGTAAGTGGAAGCCTACTAGTGTCTACGATACAATCTCTGGTCTGACAAGATTCATGTGAATTTTTCTTACTTCTGATTTTGCTTTATGGGAGATGATTCTAAATACAAAATCTGATATCGATGCTTGAACTCGTAAAAAAAGTTCTGATACTGCATTAGACTTCGAAATCCCAAAAAGGCTTTCAAGTTATTTCAATACTATGTTCTTTAACAGAGTAGCCTTAGTTGTAAACTTGTGCCTTTTTATACTGGCTAAGCATTTCCACATGGTTAAGGTGGGCAGCACCACCACAAGGGGATGCCAGCATGCACATACATGCATACAAATTGCTAATCAAGCTACCTTGTACTTTGCAGTTGACGATGAGTACATAATAATAGGGTCCGCCAACATCAACCAAAGGTCGATGGATGGTGCCAGAGATTCTGAGATAGCTATGGGAGCATATCAACCATATCATCTATCAACCAGGCAGCCAGCAAGGGGTCAGGTTCATGGATTCCGAATGGCATTATGGTATGAACACCTTGGCATGCTCGATGATACCTTCCTGAAGCCCGATAGTGTGGAGTGTGTCCAGAAGGTGAATCAGGTCGCGGACAAGTATTGGGATCTCTATTCAAGTGAGAGTCTTGAACATGACCTTCCCGGTCACTTGCTCCGCTATCCTATTGGAGTTGCAAGCGAGGGGACTGTCACAGAGCTGCCAGGTACCGAGTTTTTCCCTGACACCAAGGCGCGGGTTCTTGGTGCCAAGTCTGACTACCTTCCTCCCATCCTGACCACCTAATGGATCCTTTACTTGTCCTGTTATCAAAGTAATGCTAGTAAATTTTCCCTTGAATACTACTAGTGATTTCAGTAGAGTAATAAATTAATATTACGGTAACTTTCTGCAGTGTGTGCATCTAAGGTTTTAGGAGCGATTTTCAGTGCTCTTTGTTTGATTAGATGCTGGTACTTGTCGATCGTGTTAGTGTGTTACATGGTCAATGTACCAGTATTTATGCTAATCTTATGGCTGATGTTAGTTGTGAAAGGCGTGCTTACTTTATACGAACACTACTGCATAAAAATTGTTTTTGTTCCGGTGACTGGATTCTTTTCCTACTTTCTACGGCTTTTGCTAAATTTTATTGTTCTTCTTTAAATAGAAATCTAATCAGAGCTCTTAATAACATTTGTTGTTGAATTATTTACCATTTAAACTGGTGCTTGTCCACACATTCCACTTAAATCCTGGTTTTAATTTTGTCACCAAATAGAGCCCAATCTTAAATTAGTTCTTTTTTAACCAAACTGTACCGCCCGCTTGACTACATCATATGCATGTCCTTAAATGTAAAATTCTCTTCTCTCTTTTTCTATCGACATTTGTTGAGAGGTATAAATCCCGAGTGTGGTGAATAATATACTATACTTCAATATTTAAGCTTGTAAGCTTCTCTCCTCATAATCAATTGATTTTGAATCGGATGTTTTCACAATATTCAACAACACACCCACCATCTATCTTCGTCACAGTAGCCATTGCCCCCTACCCCAAATTGATCATGCAACCACCGCCACCACCACCAATCTTGGCCTCATTAACCCGCGCCCTCCCACCCAACCACCGTCTTGAAACACCAAGACCACCATAATCATTGACCAGCATCTCGCCTATCACTGGCCAATAATGTCAAGGATTGTTGCTTAATCGGCCAGCTTGCCATCCTATCTCCTGGTCCCGCTTGCCCGTCTTCTCGTCGGTAGCCATAGTAAATACCCAGGCTTAAGGAACAATCAACCCTTTGCTAGCCTCGTTCTACGGGTTTAGCTTTGAAGAAGGTTATTCGGCCCGCACGCTTTGTGAAGTTGGCCGATCATCCCAATATATTGAACAAAACCTGTGCCAATCTATAAACGTCAAATAGAACTGGTGCGGCAAAATGGGAGTCAATTGGGTTGGGGTGTGGGTTAAATGGGTGGCTAACCCATTGCAATCCATTTAGTTGTGCGCTAGCTTGGTCCCCCCCCCCCCCCCCCCTTCTTTTTTATTCGTGCGGTAATGATGAGAATTGTATTGATATGAAATGAGTTTACCGGTGGCAGCCTTTATGGCTTTACAAGATAATCATACAAGATTACAAATAAGCAGGGGCACCAATTAATAAACAGTTCTTGCATTATTTAATAACAAAAGCAAAAGATAGAGAGAGAGCTCATTGCAGCGAAGTCTCATTAACCCAGTCTTGATATACATCAATCCGGACAAGACACGCATAAGCTGTTAGGGATCTGGCCTCTTCAATTTGCAAGCTTGAGGTCCTGTTATTACTACAGTAGTGTAGATTAGCTACTATGTGATAGGTATCATATAAAATTGGTTCCATTACCCGTTAATGACCCACTTAGTTGTTTTGCCTCTCTCCTATTACATATTTTTCATCAACCGTCATCGACAGTTCTTGCACTATTTAATAACAAAAGCAAAAGATAGAGAGAGAGCTCATTGCAACGAAGTCCCATTAACCCAGTTTTGATATACACCAATTCAAACATGACACGCAAAAGTTGTTGGGGATCTGGCCTCTTCAATTTGCAAGTCTGAGGTCTTGTTATTACTACAGTAATGTAGATTAGCTACTATGTGATAGGTATCATATAAAATTGGTTACATTAACTGTTAATGACCCACTTAGTTGTTTTGCCTCTCTCCTCTTACATTTTTCATCAACCGTCATCGACACATCGCCAAATTGGCAACAACCTACGCTGCCACCATAATGCAACACAAGCACCAAGAGTTCACCACCACCACATCCACATCCACTACCATCGCTCGCCATTCAATCAACGCCATCACATGCACAACAATCACCACCATTCATCATAAGCACTTGCCAGTCACACCATCCACCCCACCACTTAGAATGCCACCACCTTACTAGCACTCAGCGTCCCATTGCGCCACCTCGCAACCAACCTTTATAAAATTTGAGATTTAACCCACACGACAATAGATCTAATTTCAGACACAATCATTAGTGATGGAGTTGCTAAAGTGATAGTAGGGCTACTGAAGCCGCAGTGTCAGTGGATAACGAGAGAGTAGCGGCGGCGGTGGTGGTGACGAGGAGTAGCGGCGGCGGTGGTGAGAGACTGGCGACAATGATGGCGGGTGGTTTTCCATCACTAATGAGTGGAGATGACTAGGGGTGAGCACGGTTCGGTTTGGTTCGGTTTGAGGGTCAAACCGCAAACCGAACCATTACCCCTCAGTTTGAAAATTTGTGAACCAAACCAAACCAAACCAAACATCATCGATTTGGACAGTTCGGTTTGGTCGGTTTAAACGGTTCGGCTTAGTCAATTTGGATCGGTTTGCCCACTTAAAGACGTTATTTTTTTGCACACTACTAATTGAACTTATAGTTTTTCTAAATTGCATATAATCTTATTTCATTCGATATATAAGTTCCCATTAATGAATGAGAAAGAATGAGTAAATATAAACCAAATATTGGTCACAAAATTTTTGTGTTCTAAGTGTTGTTAATATTTTCGTTTCTTTTAACTTTCAAAATTTGTTTATTTAGATTTTTTTAGTACCCTGTTGCGAATGAACAAGATATTGAGGAATTGTCCATACGTAAAATCATAATTATTGATATGGACCTTTTCCACATAAAAGGAGAATCTTTTGTTATAATAGAAGCAGAAGTGATGTGGATTATTCAAGAATTGAAGTCGATTTGCTTTATAAAAAGAAGATATCAATGAACTTCTATGAAATGGTTTCACGGGAAGACCGAGATGGATAAAAGTATATATTATGATCTAGACTATTAATGAATATGTATGTCTATAAGTGTAATTATCATTGGAATGTTACTATAAATACATTAGTATATCATAGGTCGATTCGGTTCAGTTTAAAAAATGTGAACCGTGAACCAAACCGAACCAAGGTTGGTTTGAAAATGTGAAACAAAACCGTTAAGATCTTTAGACAGTTCGAATTAGATTGGTTCGGTTTGGTCGGTTTGAGCAATTTGGATCGGTTTGAACGGTTTGGTGCTCACCCCTAGAGACGACGACGATGTTGGGTGAAGGACTGGCGGTGAGCAGTCGCGGAGTTGGTGATTTAAAAGAAAAGGAAAGAAAAAGAAGAAATGGACGAGAAATTAGACTTAACTAGTTATTAAAAGTGAGCTTTGTGTAAAGTTAATCTGTCAAAAAAAGTTTTGATGGGTAAATGAGCACCCATTTAATCCAATGGGTTGGTGGGTTGTAAATTTTTTTCACATAAGGCATATATAAAAATGGATGGCTTTGACTGACTTTTAAGTAGGCTGAATTGTATGGAAAACGGATTTGGGTAGCGATTGCCATCCCAGAACAAACCTTTCGGTTTAGGTCCTCGGGATTGTTGATGAGGATTGTTTTGACATCATTATTGACTCATTTAGCATTGTTGATGGATAATAGAAACATTGCATGAAGATATGATTAACAAAGTTGTCCGACTAAATACAATCTAATACTCCAATGAGTTTAAATGTATATTTCAGAGCTTAGCTAACAATATTAGAGAACAAGATTATCCTCTATCTAAAGTTTGGAGATCTCCAATTCATGGATACTTCCAATCTTGCTCTGCACGCAATAATGGCTATGGAGATTGCTTTAGTCAGTAATCTCGAGCTTTTAATTACTAATTTACAAATGTGAAAAGCATTATTGATACCGCATATATCATACAAAATGGGTCTGTTTTCAGTAATTTCGAGCTTTCAATTGCTAATTTACAAATGTGAAAAGCATTACTGATATTGCATATATCATACAAAATGGGTCTAGCTGTAACACTAATTTCCTCATGTTCATTGAACGTGGGAGTTGACATAAACTACTTATATGTTGATGAAAGTATGAGATTTTGTGCAAGTAGGTGCTTTCAAGATAACGGTAGCTTGTGTTACAAAGGATTCCATGCTACAGTATGATAGTGCAAAGGACGCCAGTCGTAAACCAAAAGACTTCACGACACTGATACCCCCTCCAGACGTTCTCGTTAAGACTTATAACAACTACTATAAAAATGTCTGTTTTTTAGGACACTAACATTTAGCTTTCGGGGAGAGAAAAGTTCAGGAAGAAGAAGCATTCAAGTTTTGATGGGTTCTATTAGAAAAAAGATCAAAATATTAGCGCTCAAGATCAAGAGAAAAGTGCAGACAAAATAACTTATCGTTTGGAATATCGTTGCATTTATAATTTTGGTATATGTCCTTAAGAAAGATATATGCTGCGTGCAAAATGTGTCTTTGGCCCCATTAAGTACAAGTTATATGCCGTGTGGGTGTAGTATAGTTTGTGATTCTATTTCATGTCATGTCCTTAAATCCCAAAAAAATTGACCTTAATATTAAATCGCTACAAATTTGAATTTATGGGGCGAGTTTCCTTGTGTTCATTTCATGGATTTTTCCGTTTTCAGAGTCTAACGGATGACGGAATTGAGTTCAAAATTAGAATTGTATAATTCTGTTGTTTAGACGCTCCATTCAGAACTGAAATCTCTAACTCCTGTTCAATTCCTTCAATTTCATTTTAGACTCTCTTGACCCACTTCCAGTATTCCAACCCTTTTGCTATGAATGTCTTCTTTAATTGCCATGCCCATGATAGACATATGAAGAAAATTACCGACTCTTTTACTCTTTCCCCACACATTCAAAGTTCCCAACGGCCACCACTGCTATTTCTTTATGAAAAAATTTTGGCTGCTAGTTAGATTAAAGGAGTTAGATTAAAAGAATCTTCCTCCTACCCTTCATATAACAATGATTAATGGTCCTATATGTTTTTAGTAATTTTTATTTAATGACGTTAAAAAATACAGTTACGAACTGACGTTGAAAGTGTTAATAAAAAAATTATTAAAAATATTTACAGACTATTAATTATTACTGTTACACGAGAGCGAGGAAAGATTCCTAATTTGCGGATAGCAGCCACAGTTGCCCCTTTGGCTTTATTTATGATAAAGAGTCGCTTGTGCCGCTTCCAATAATCGCACACGGAGTCCACATCTGAGTGAACCTTTCACTTGATGGTCACTAATGGATTAGTCTACGGTGCTCATTCAATTCCCGTTCGCATACAGGCTGGTTGCTCCTTGCGTTGGCCCCATATCCAACACCAACTTGGGGCGGTACCAACTGTACTCAACGTTTGACCGCAAGGCACAAGCCCCCTCTGCACTCTCGTGTCTCCGTTCCTGCACTTTCCAGCAAAATCCAATCTCAAACACTTTGTTCTGTCCTCATCTTCCATTCAAAAAAGCCAAAGGGCAACTCAAGATTCTCACGCCTGTTCTTTATACAGTCCCTCTTGAACTTGAACTGCTACAATACCAATCCCACCCGCAAAATTTTCTCAAATATATACGTCCATACCTGTCCCTGACTTTGTTCTGAACTGAATCAAACATGTCTTCTAAATCCATCATGAGGTCTGAAGGGGTGGTTATAGCCACCGCCTTGGCGGTGTCCAGCGCCGTGTTCTTCATCTCAGTTCTGCGGGACAAGAATTTCACACTCGCCCAACTCTCCGGGAGTCATGATTTCCACCCTAAAGAGCCAATTCTGCGATCTTGCTTGTCTTCAGGTACGTGGGTAAGTTTTGTTTTCGCCATGGTTTCTTTCTTGAGGGAATACAAACGGGTGATGTGGTTTTCGTTGCTGCTTTGACGTATATAGGTGGCAAGAGAGGGAGGAGAGTGAAGAAGAGTGTTCGGTTCGCTGATAGCGTGAAGGATCCAAGTGGGAACGGCGACGAGTTCAGGAAATATCAACGGCGGCGGTCGCCGAGAAGTGGTGCCTCTTGCTGCATTGAAGCTTTACCGGAGAATCGGCTGGCTTTGTACAGAGGGATTGTCAGGGATCGTGTCCATAGGGTGGAATGCTCCTATTGATCGATGTAACTCCTATGCAATAGTTTAATTTGGTTTGGTGATTATGTGTGCATGGTTTGAACAAAACCAGAGGGGAATAGATGGAAATCTTGATTTTCATCAGTTGTAAATATATTTTTTTGTTCAAAGTAAAGGTTACGAAACGATGTGGTGTGACCAATGAAAGGATAATACCATCTCGTTAGATTATACCTATCGATTACAATGCATTGTATCTGCCATGATTATACTAAACGTTTAACTGTAGTTATTTACTTGGTTTTTTCTTTTTACAACTTTGATCCCCGGTCTAAAAGATTACAAACAACAGTTTTGCTTAGTGAATACAATGAATAATATTGCAAATTAAATGACGGACTCGAGGAGGAAAATATTTGACATGCTAGGTGAAAATCAGAACAGTAGAGTTAGTTACAAATAAGGTGGTGGGGCTACAAAACGGAAGGTAGTTTGAACTTTAACTTACGTTAATAACTACGAGTTGCCGCGCATGCACAATGCGTGTGCGAATCTGTCACTTTTTAAGCGGTGTTTGATAAAAATCAGAAAAAGTTATTCTATATTTCCATTAAAATCCTACAACGTTAACTCCTGCAATTGCAGAAACTGATACTATTCCTAAACCTAAATTAACAAATCAGTGGTAAAGAAACAAATCTTGACTGTGACCCAATAGTCCGAAAAACACCAATCAGGTGATTCATCACCACCAGATGCCGTAGCCTGATCACCGGCGAAATAAACGATGATGATGACCAACTTAATTTATCTTGTATTGGAAGCATCATATTAGGGTAAAAATTCCTTTGAGGGTAAGAAGTAAATGAATAGGTGACTGGCGATAAAAATTCCTCCATGCCGTATCTCCGGTCACCATCTCTGCCACCGCACACCCGAGTGCCCCTATACTCGCCGGAGACTCCTGCTCGCCGCCGTACACCATCTCCGGCGAGGGCCGAGGGCGACCGACGGCCACTGCTGGTCGCAAGTCGAGGCCACCAATCGACCACCCATGTCCTCCATAGATGGGCCCACCCACGGTCGCCGTTGGAGCAGTCCCGCCACCAAGAATCCATGCACGCCGCCGCATATCCACCACTGCCTGTTGCACACCGTGGGCCCACGACCGCCGGCCAATCGCCCAACCGCCACGAAGAATCCATGCAGAGAAGGGGAAGGGAAGGGAAGGGGAAGGGAAGGGAAATTGTATAGTTCCCAGAAACATTATCGCAGAACGAAGGAGAGTATTACCATTAAAGTGTTGGGGAAAAAAAATTGGAGCTCATCAATCTACTACGGTGGAAGGGAGAATGAGAAGAAGATGGTCAGACAAGGGACACGTGTCCGTACCATAATCACTCTAGTTATAACACTAAAAAGTAATACATCCAAAAAAATATTCTCATATAAGTAGTACGAGCTGCTTTGCACACGCGAGCGATGCGTGTACGAGTCATTTATTATATCGGTTATAAAAGATTTATTTTGGCAGTATATCATCAAAATTTAAAAAGTTAGATATAACTTCATAAGAAGTTTATCTTAATTTACATATCAAACCTATCACTTTCAAATAAATAACACCAAAGATTGCATAAGGGACACGTGTCCGCACCATAATCACTCTCGTTATAACACTAAAAGGGTAATACATCCAAAAAAATGTTCTCATATAAGTAGTACGAGCTGCTTTGCACACGCGATGCGTGTGCGAGTCATTTATTGTATCAATTGTAAAAGATTTGTTTCGGCAGTATATCATCAAAATTTAAAAAGTTATATATAACTTTATAGAGCTGAAAGAAGTTTATCTTAATTTACAGATCAGACTTATCACTTTCAAATAAATAACACCAAAGATTGCATAAAAAACAATTAGACCTCATTTCTTCTCCGCTACGTCTTCAGTTCATGGTGTTTATTTGCATTTATAATTAATTATGTATAATAACATATACGCACAAATTCAAAGTAACATTTATATGCACATTCGACTTCCTTTTGAGCAAAATGCAACATTCGACTTATTATTTGAATTTGTGCAACTCGAATGCACAAATTAATTATTTCAATAGATAAAGTTTATTTGAAAAGATAATTAATTATTTCTTCGAGTTGTATCAAATGTGTTCATGTGCATTTGAGCTGCCGTGCACATGTGATGCGTGTGCGAATCATTTATTGTATCAGTCAAAGAAGATCTGCTTAGCACTATTATGTTAAAGATTGAATTTGAATATTATCAATCCAAGTATGGGTAAAAAAAGAACTACATAAAATTAAATTTAAATTATAAGTTAACTATGAGTACGGATAAAATTAAGCATAAGTAAAACTATAACTTTGAGAACCACTAAATTAACTTTAAATATAACTTTGAGTTTGAGTAAAATTAAGTAATATGTATAAGTATTTATTATCACTTTAAATTAATTAATATTGAAGTTGCATGGGTTAAAAAATTAAAATAAAATGTTGAAGATCGAAGATCCTAATAAAACTATAATACTAAAGTTGTATGGGCTTAAAAAGAATTATAATTTTATTTAAAGATGTAAATAATATTATAATCATTTTATACAATCAACAATGCATGTGATACAAAAAGTATAACACATTAAACAACCATTAAAGTAGTAATAAACATGGCAGGCAGCTCTCATGTCACACGTTACCATCCACCATTGCCGGCAGCCGGCGATGTAGGCACCAAGGGGCAACCGGCCGTCGAGGACAACGTCGTGCCACCTTACACTCGATGCACCCACCAGATCAGCCGCTGTGCCGTCGAAGCAGCCACCATTCCAGCCAGCACTCTGCTGCCGCCATTCCTTTGATCAACGCCATCAGATCCCTACCGTCGAGTCAATGGATCGCAACCACCACATTTCTCCGAACGCCGCAGACCATCTCCGCCATCGTCAATGGATCGCAACCATTCCCTCTTCTCCGTAACCCACCATAACCGGCCACCACCACAATAATGGATCAACACCACTCCCTCTTCCCTGCCGTCGAGTCAATGGATCGCAACCACCACTTTTCTCTTAACGCCGCAAACCATCTCCGCCATCTGCCGTTGAGGAGATCGTCGCCTCCCCCGCACCGATTTGGACTTCCCCGATCCCGATGCCATCGCTGATGTTGTCTCATGGTCAACACCATCGCCGTCCACCGATATCGGTCAAACAACAACCACCCAAACGTCACAACCAACCCGCACCACAAACGTCGGCCGATTGGCAAAGTTCAGGTGTTTGGGTGGAATTGGAAAAAGAAAAAATACCCTTAGAGTTTGGTTTCTTCAGAGGAAATGGAGTTTGGTCCTGCAAAGAGGTAATGACGAAAAATAAAGAAATGCATGAAGGGGAAAAGAAATAAAGGGTACAATAAATAATTTACTTTTCCAAAAATCTTTTTTTTTTTGGTAAATAACTTTACTAAAAATCCAGTGCTAACTTTACCAAACGTAAGTTTCCTTTTCTATTGCCTCAATTTATTTCATATCTTTTTTTTCATGAACCACTTTCTTGTATGATATAATAGACAAATAAACAGAGATAGAAAATTTGAGAAAATAGAAGGAAAAAGAAATATACGATACAATGTGATATGAGGCTCGACTCAAAGTTGTCTCGTTAAGCGGAGTTGGATCGTTCTTAGAAGCGTAAATGTATCCTTTTCGGAAAGTAGTACAGCTGCCAAATTGAATCACAGCAATTAATGGTTGTACTTAGAGGCTGATCCAAGATCGAACAAAAAATCATACAGAGGGTAAAACTTTGAAAAATCAAGGTAGTCAATCCCTAAGTGTGAAACTTTAGTAAAGGCTTTCTTTCCTGGTGAATCAGCCCCTATTTGTACCGTTATTATGCGATGCTCTAACTAGAATTTTGGTCATTGCAATCGTAAGAAACTTCCCAAAGCTAATGAAACACTACTAAAATGCTTCTTTGCTGGGAAGCTGATGGGTATGTAAATTCTTACTTCTATGCATATAAGTGGCAAAATCCGAGGATAAAAGTCTCGGGAGATTTTCAGTAAATTGGTGTTATAACGACAAACTCTGACCCATGAATTATTCGTCTGTAAAGGTCTTTTCCAACAGAATGCTCCCTTTTTCGACGAAAAATTTCGTCATTAAAGTCCAAAAATGTTGAAGCGCCCATCCAGGACAGGAGGGAACACCGAAAGCCTCTGCCTTTCCATCCTATCCTATAGATAGAGAGGAGGGAACTGCATCAGGAGAATCACTTTCAAGACTTCAACCCAAAGGTTGGTTCAACCCTCAGCATATCTTTCTAGAGATTGTTTGCTAATATTTTAAAGATGCTTTGCTGCATTTCTTTATATTTTATCGGAGCGAAAGTTCCCTAATCTAATTGACATCTAATTCAACTAACTATGACCTAACCCACGTCTTTTTTTGGGTCTTTCTTTTCTTATTATTTCTCTTCATTGACTGCCCTAAGCCTTATTTGGGGGGCTTGCATGATGGCACGTCGACTCCAGTTGAAAATTTGAGTATGGTTTTTGTTTTTCAGTTATACACGGTTATACGTGGTATTCAAAATTACAATCTGTTTGTCGCTTGTCAAAATTTGTCGAGGCGCAAAACAACTGTAAGAAGATTATAAATGCCCTTTTGCACTAGACTTCATTTCATATTAACTAGATAGAAAAATTCAAGACAGCCAAGTCCAAATTGTGCAATTGTCTTCTTCGTCAATAAGAAGCTGCTGCCCTGGAGCTTCCTAGCGTAGTGGGATAACTTAGAAAAGGAGCAATCATGCTCGCAGCTCCTTTTCCTTCTACTTTGCAATATTTTTCTCTCTTGTTATTTTTTGTAAGGATTTTTTAAGCAAGTTGCTGTTGAGTTATATGACACGACATAGTCACTTTCTGCCTAAATCTCTGGATGGTAAACTAACGGACCGGGCGGAATGCCAGACTTACACAAACATCATGAGGTAAATTGTAATTTTTGATACCACATATAGTAGAGTGTAATAAGTACAAACTTAAGTATTATCGAGAATAATTAACCCAAAAAACTTTACCTACGATATTTGGGAAACAAAAAACCCTCGCACCAAATTATTCTGTCAGAATTGACCCTACTTTTTTATATATGGTGCTACATAAACCTACCAAACGCGTGATTCATTCTCATAAAAAAAATTCACAAACTAGATAAAAATATAAGCTTAGGGTGTCAATTAAAAGAAAGATACTTTTGAACGACACTTTTAAACGAGACTTGTACGATATAGATAGAGAATGACAAAACCAGAATTACTCGCTCATAGACGCGATAAAGAGCAGGCATTAACCGATAAGAGTAGGGCGGAGGAAATAATTTTTATTGTATGCAAAGAGTGTCGCTAGCCATTCAGTGAGAGTGGCTAACGACTTTCCAAAAGGATAAACTATTTTTGACAAATTTGCAGCGTCTTTCTCTTACCGTCTTCTCCAATAATTCCGAGAGAAGAGGAATATCAGAAGCCAAATTCAGCTAAACTAGGGTTTCATAAGCCGATCGTCGATTTCAGGAAGGCGAGAGAGAGAGAGAGAGAGGAGGGTTGAAGGCAAAGACTCGCTCTCTCGAGGTATATATCTCTTTGGCATATATCCACATCAATATTTGAGTATGTATGTAGGTGTGTAGCATATGTTTGATTCTGTGAATTCTGCAGGGATTCTTGAATCTTTCCTTCCTGCAAAATCGATGTTACCGGTGGCAACACTGCTACGTTTTGGATCTCTTACCGCTTGCATTCTTCATATCGTCGCATGCATGGGGTAATTACCATCGATTCCATCATCACATTTTGTTTTGGGGTTAGCTTTAAATTTAGGCATATGCATTTAGGCTGTTCGTCTTCATAACTTGTGATTTTAGCTGAGGTTGAAATCAATTTGCTATTTCCTTGTGCGGAAATATTGTAAGAAGGAATTTATGATGATTTTAAGGAAAGAAGTGGAAATTATGCTTCTTTTGCATCCATGCCAACAGATATATGACCAAAAAGAAAGTGTTGCGGATAAATTGCCGTAGTCGTTGCATTGTTTTACCATTTTCTTATCGTGTTTAATCAGAAAATGCATTCCATGTTTTGTTCTTTTCCCTGGTTAGGTATGAGTGATCTTCTCTCAAAAATCTGATAGGAATGGATAGAAATAATTCCCCATTACGTAGTGGAGATACCAAATGAGGGGAGGAAGGTGAACTAGATCTTAATAGTGAGCATTTGTCTTGCTTGACTGGAGGGGAGGAAGGTGTTAGGTGGAGGGTGTTGATTTCCATGAAAAGGCAATTTTGAAAGGTTGTGATTTTTTCGGGGAAGAGGCCAGTGCAACGATCTTAAACGGGTCACTTTTAGAAGGAAAATTTTAAGCTCATCCTATTATAAGCAAGGGGGTGTCAAGGATAGGTCATAGTTCTTTTGCAATTCCTAGTGGCTATGAATAGGGCAGAATAATCTATGGATTATCGAGGCTGTCTATTACATTGCCATCAAGCTGACTTTCTTTTTTTGGAATTCTTAAGTTTACAAGATGCATTTACTGTTTGAAATTTCGTATGATATTGTTTCAGTGATACAATTTTTCTAAATGCTTTTAGTGTTTGAAATTCTGTATGATATATTTTACGACATGCTTTTACTGCTTGAAATATCCTATGATATGGTTTCAGTGATGCAATTTTTCTGCTGAACCTGTCTCTTATAAAGGCAATCAGCTCGCAAAGTTGGCGAGCTGCAGCTGACCCAAGTTCCAACAAGAATTTTCTAAGGTGCAACTGTTGCCTCGTTTAATAAGTCTGCCGAGGTCGAATAGATGAAGCTCGGCTTTATTACTCGAAATGGTTTTGTGGTTACTTGGACTAATGTTGCTTTTCTTTGTTTTAAATTCTGCTTGCTGATTAGCTTGGCTGTCCTACTGAACTAATAAAAGTTGGTCCTCTTTTCAGTTATCAATAAGTTTACACGTGCCCATTATTCCAGCATGACTAATGGTTTTCTAACAATTCCTCAGCATACAAATGCGATCTTTCCTTTCCAACATCTTGTTTTGACTCTAGCCAATAAAGTTTCCTTAATGTATAGACACCCCCCCTCCACTCTCTCGAAGAAAAGGAAAAAGAAAATAATCAGTTATTGGCTTGAGACATGCCAATGATGCCATGTATTGCTGCAGTTGATCTGACTACTGGTATTGATTCTGCCTTTTACATTTATTAACTTGTTTGAATTTGATTGTTGGCGGTGTATTTTTCATCAACTATATTCCACCTTTGTTATCACCCTACTCTGTCTCAGACTGAGACGGATAATTGCAGAATATGAGTGATTGGTTATTTTATGTGGTTGAATGTGATTTCTTACAGAACTAATTCATTTGTAACAGAGCAGTGGTTGTCTTGGATGTGATACTAAGCCCAAACTGATTACCTCAGTTAATGAGCCGCTGAAAGGACAGAAACTTCAAAATTGGACACTGTCAAAGCCTAGCATATCGGAGGATTTTTGGACTACCAGCATATGTGACATGGACAACAGCGCGGCCCAGTCGCGTGGAAGCATCTCATCAATCAGCACATCCAATCAAGCCCATGATGCTCATGGCACTGGCAGTGGGAACATCCCTTCTGAATTTGTAAATCATGGCAAGTTGTTATTACTCCTTAGAAGCTGCTGATCATACATGGATTAATATACTGGTTCACGTGGTCGCATAACTATCTATATACTTTCATTCTTAGTTAATTTTGAATGGAGACTCACTTAAGATCTCTTCGAGACTTTTATAAGATCAACCTGTTCTCACTATGTTCATAAGTTTCCCTTTTCTGTCTGGTTGACGGGGTTTCGTGAGGGTGGGGAAGTTTATGGGACTTGTAAATTTGGAGATAACTGGTTGTTGTTCTTTTATTCTCCTCTTGTTTAAATTTATTGAATGACTGTTTCTATGGGGCACATTTAATCCTCATCTATTTTAACTTGATGTTTTACCTAGTTTTCTCACAATTATTATTCCGGTTATTATCTCTCTCTGTTTGTATCTTATTCGGAAATGACATGGCTGCAGGTCTTCTTCTCTGGAACCAAAGTAGGCAGCATTGGATAGGAAATAAAAGGTCTGAGAACCGGGCACAGCAGCTTCGTGAACCAAAATTGAGGTGAGTTACCTGTACTTTGAGGGGGTCAAGTGAACCCCGGATAAGGACATGCGCTAACAAAAGAAATCTACCTGTATTACGTAAGTTAACCTGTCGCAAACTAGTGTAGTCGAACTATGACTTAGGTATAAACCATCATTGTTGCGTGATACTTGTTTGACCCCCGTAAGTTCTGGAGGGCAGTAGATGCATTGTGCAGTGTGATTATCCTGCCATGAGGTCGGCACGAAGCTTGGAAGATTTAATTCTTAGTAATTTCCTATATCAAATTAAATAAGGAAAAAGAAAAAAGGGAAGACATGTGGTTGCAGTTCTGTTCCAATCTAGTTATAGGAATTGGGTATGTCATGATTTTACTCTCCTATATCAGTCATCATCTACAATCTTGAAAGCTGGCAAGACAAGGCACTCCCCCTTCGAAGGAAAGGAAGATGGATGCCCGATTCTTCTATTCAATCTTTTGTCTGCGTAGCTCTCGAAAAAGTTTTCATCTCTTAGTGGGCAACATGCATTAAATTGGCAGAAGTAACCCTCCAAGACTAATAGAGATGAAAGTGGGGACTCTTGGCATGGATTTACTTGTTAAAACCAAAGCATAGACACATCTGTGTATGTTGTGCACATAATCCAAAATTGGGGGTGAGCTTTGGGGATTTCACTATTGTTCTTGTTTTTCCAGATTCGGCATTGGCGGGGGGAGCCTTCTACATGTTAGTCTAGGCTGACTTATGTTTTCTCCAGCTGACATCATTGCATTCATCAATCATTCGTATTGTGGAGTATGTGAAAGACTACGACTGGGACTATAATAGTCAATTTGATCAAATCACAAGCACTTGATCGCATGTCTGCATAATTATTATGGTGTCTGTATGGATGGGATTGCTCTTATATGACATGAGCTGTGAAACATCTACCATTATTGGCATGTCTTGAATCATTTGTGCCTAGATTAGCCTGCATTTTTGGTAAAGAAATTCAGGGGTTCCCTACATTGGGTACTTTATTAGTAAATTGGCTACTCGGTAGTCATGAATCTAGCTTGTATTGTTTCAGCACTTACTGTATCTGCATCGCTAAAAAGTTTTGGCCTTGCAGTTGGAATGCAACCTATGATAGTTTGCTTGGGAGCAACAAGCCATTTCCCAAGTCTATCCCTCTCTCTGTAAGTCTCTTCACTGTCAAGATGCGGTTTTGCTCGGTCTTTTTCATTAAGATGCTTCACCTTACTACCCTCGATCTGTCAACTATCAGGAAATGGTGGATTTTCTTGTGGACATCTGGGAGCAGGAAGGGATGTATGATTGAGACTCGAGAGGGTGGGAGATGCTCGATGCCAGTCGGACATTAAATCCTCTGTTGGCTATTGTATGATCAAAATTGCTCCAAGCCGAAGGGTGCACTGTAAATCAAATGTGTCATCAGTTCCACGCAATGCTGATCTGTACTTTATTTCAACATCTTAAACGGATACGATTTATAAATCTTGATGCCACTGCTGTTGTCAGTAATGAATTTCTCTCGTGTTGTGTTGCGTTTGATAATCATAAGGTGAGACTATAAACTCCACTTTCCGTAGAACCAAACAAAAAATTGGAGTTGATCCCTTTGCCATAGCTGACAATTCCGTGGTTTGACTGTTCACGCTGTCATGGTGGATGGTTCAGATTTTTTTTAATTTTTTGTATCGTCCGATATGTGCGGACGAGAAATCATCGTTCACTCCATTATGTAATGGACTTTCACTAAATAATGTGACGGATGACGACTTAACCTAAAACAACCAATGGAACGAAATGCTAATCTCGACAACATTGAAGGTGACGATTTAACCTAAAACAAACAATGGAACGGAATGCTAATCTCGACAGCATTGAAGGTCAAATACCGTTGGCAACTTAAGTTGTGAAAATAGTATAGATATATCTGCTTTTTATTTTGTGATTCCAACACCAAGATTCTTATGGTTATTAAAATGGTGACACAATGTTTGCACTCTAATTTTGAATTAACTTACTTTTAATATGTCTTTAGCGACACTTAAGTGTCAACTTTTTAGATTTACGGCAACAAAATGGTGAAAGTGGACGCGAAAAAGGAAAAGGAACGTGGCATCAGATGCATTACCCTCTGGAACACTCTCCTTGTTTGAGAAGGAAGAAGCAAGAAGCTTCTCAATCCCTTGTCATGAGACACCTTTTATGACTTGTCTCCTTCCTCCTAGAAGCCCTCAGAGACATCTACTACACCATCATATTATGCTAATAGCAGTCTATTTCCTCTTTATTCTGTCTTTAAGTTCCCCTAATCATCCTTGGATCGATCTCCTCTTAACCTGGTAACAATGGCTTTAGCTCGTTTGGTACTGCAGAATCTAGGACAGAGGGCAGCTCTTCCCTCTTCTTCTACCTATGGAAGTCTGGTCAGTAAAGATGTTCAGAAGGTGAGATGGCTCTCCACTTCTGCTGCTGCTGGAGAGGCATCAGATGGCAAACAAGTTGCTGCCTCTGATGAGGATCAGGGTGGCAAGATATCCAAGCTTTTCCCAAAGAAACAACGAAAGGGAGGCCTATGGAGGCGGAATATCCGTGAGCCCGCTCCTGCTCTCTGGGGTACTGTTTCCTCTGTTTTACCAACTTTGCTCCCGGCAATTCTGTAACTTTTTGTTTTTCTGTAGAATTCTTCCCTTCGGGGCTTGGGAATGCACTGATGCAAGCAACTGAGAACGTCAACAAGCTGTTTAAGCAGTTTGGGCCATCAAGGCTGATGGGAAGACTCAAAGAGAAGGATGAGTGCTACAAACTCAGATATCATATGCCGGGGCTCGGCAAGGAGGATGTGAAGATCAGAGTTGAAGATGGGGTCTTGACTGTAAAAGGGGAGATCAAGGAAGAAGAGGAAGAAGGGTCTGATGAGGAGCTTTACTACTATGGTGCCTACAACACGAGCGTGTTGCTGCCCCCCGACGCGAAAGCTGATGAAATCAAGGCAGAGATGAAGGATGGCGTGCTGCTTATCACCATACCCAGGACTGAGAAGCAGGAGAGAGATGTCAAGGAGGTACAAGTCCAATGATGCAACTGTGTCTTGTACGTTGTGTTTCCCTTATCCCATGTTGTTTTGAATATCACCAGCAGTTGGCTTGTTGCTGCATTGACTGGGATTCCAATGGTTGATAGGGTGACCGGGGGGATGTCGTGGTGGATGGGCTATGGCGTGGTGTTGGTGGTGCATGGTAAGCAGTGTTGATGACTGGTGGTTGAGGTGATGGGTAATGGTGTTATTGTCAGGAAAAAAATATATTTTAAAAACAGATGAAGGGTCTCAACGCATCGTTGTTTTGGTTCATAGTCGTAAAGAAGTTGTTTATGAAATAACCCTTTTTTTTTCTCCAAATGAAGAGCAACAAATATATTAACTCCTTACGGGCAAAGAGGTTTAGTTTTCACTCTACAGTCCTAATTGTAACTCTAAAACTTTTTTCTCCTTTTTCTCCCTCAGTCCTGATCATCATCACGTCGCAAAGCAACGAGAGTTGTCATAATATGTTGCCTCCCCTGTTGTCCTTGAATCCCGCCAGCTATTAGTTAGATCCGGCTGGTGGTATGTTGCTTTGGTGGTGGGTGGATAAGGTCGTGGTAACTACATGGAAGGTGGGGCGACTAGTGGTAGTCTGTCTTGGTGGGTGAGGCTATGGCATGGTGGTAGGTTTTGCGGGTAGAGACCAGAGATGCTGGTGGTAGTGCATGGTCGGTAGTGGCAATGGCGCTGACAGGTGGTGCCTAGTGGTGGTGTTGACGATGGCAAAAATAAAAAAGAATGTCTAAGGGCTCTCTAAAGTATGCCATGGTTCATGCCATGGAGGAGTTCATTGTGGCATAGTACCAAACCTGCCTTTCGCTTTTGTTTTTGCCGTTTTTGTATGTATTATTGATAGATGTAAATTTATCTTTTGGTGAATACTTTAACAAGCCTAAGTAGTACTCGGTTAAATTGAACTAAAAAAGGTCAGACCAAGCTACAATTCGAAAGTAGATATCAATTGTTTTGAACTTCCTTTTGTCACTAGTTTGGCCCCAAAAAGTGTCGTTATTTATAGTTAATTAAGGAGACTTGAGAGGGTCGTAATAGTTCGTCGCTAAAGATGTTGTATCCCTACAAAGATGCTTTTGTCACTAAAGATAGGGTTCAAGGAATCAAAGTTTTAGATACATTTCTGTATCCAGTCCACATTGGATAAAAGCTTTTGAGAATAGATGGAATCCAAGGATTTTTAGTGGGAGCTAATACTTTATACATATCTCCTCTGGTTCATCCAGAACATACTCTATCGTCGTAAGATGATACACACTAGCTAACAGCCCATCTAGTGCTACATCATAGGCGCATTGGGAGCATAATTGTAACCATATACATATAAATTAACAACAGTGAATGCCAATTCTCGGGTTTTATTTGCAAAGTCTTTATTCCTTGGTAATGAAAGCCCAAAGATCTCTTAAGATGAATCCCTGGCTGTTTCTAAAAGGAGTTAGAGGAAGTTGCTCTAACCGACTTTCATACTCGAACGAAATTTTTCAAAAGTTGGAGGACATAATTCTTGAACACTTTAAAAATGAATTTGTGCAAAAGTCAATTAAATAAAATGAACCCACAATTGTTCAAGTAGCAAAAAATTTAGATACATTTTTGCTTTCGTCCGAATTGGAGCAAACCTTGACCTTCTAACACAATAAAAGACAGCAAAAATTGTTAGCGAAAAAATTTTGAACTTATGAGAAAGAAGTTACTACGGCAAAGAATACCAAGTCAGAGATTTCCAACAAGGGAGGATTAAACAAAATTAGGATTTTCATCAGGGGCAGAGGGAGAAAATCTAATCGTAGGGTGCCAAAAAACTATAAGAAAAATTAATGGCTACCGTAAGAGAATTCGTGTCATTATTTGATACATTAAATGTAAAATATGTTACTTAATTTGACTACTAATTGTACAAGTTCACTATTTTTACTGATTTACTTAAATTGGTAACAACAAATTACTTATCTTTCATAGAAAAATTACCTCTTATGTCGATCTATTATGTATTACTATTAATTGTACAAGAAAAATAATCACGAATAAGTTAAAATACTGCAAGAATTTAAAAGAACTAACTTCTATATTTTCTTTATAACTGGAGATTTGAAATTTAAAAGAATGAAGATAAACACGTATACGAGAAAAATAAAAAATATGACAGCCGGTGAGACAAAAAGTCAAAGATGCAACAAAATAAAATAATACATTAAGATTACAATATAATGACAAGTTTCTTAAATATTTTAAACTTGATTAACCATTACTTAAAATAGTTAAACACAAGTTTCCAAATTGGGGGGGGGGGGGGGGGGGCGGGGGGCGCCATGGCCATACTACTTTAACAATGAGTATTAATCTTTTAATGACAAAAATGACGTGAATTGATCATTAAAACTGAATAAATAACATCTTTTCTAAAAAGGAAAAATTGCGTAAAATACCCCTGTGGTTTGGGGTAGTTGTAAAAAGACCCCTGTTGTTATAAAATTTACAGAAAGGCACCGGAGATTGCAAAAGTGTTGTAACAGATGATTCCCGTAACGGAATGATGAAAATGTCTAAATTGCCCTCTATAAATACTGTAATTGTAGATCTTAAGTCTTTTTTTTTTTTTGGTATGAATGGTGTTGGTATTGGGCAGCAGGATCGACCCGTCCCCAGTCTTGGTCCCCGGTCTTTCTTTGGTCATTCTGCCTTCACCTCGGCCCTCGCTAGTGAGCCGCATTCCCTCCCTTTCTCCCTCTCTTCCCCTTTCCTCTTCCATCCTATCCCCTTCTTGTTGCCTCACCTGTTTGCTTGTGCCGACCCTAATTAGGGCTTGGGCTTGTGGTGGATGAAAGGCCTCGATGGCCGTGGGGCAAATGTCCAAGTGGTCGCGATTGAACTAGTAGCGGCGGAAAGGATTCATGGTAAGTGGTCGGGGCTAGCGATGCAGATCGAGTTCGCGGTGGGGGAAATAGATCTAGCGGCAGCGGCAAAGGGTTCATTGGACGCTGGTGGCAGAAAGAAGGGGTGGTGGTGGTGGATGGGGCCTGGTGAGGGTGGCGGCTAGGGTTTTGGCTTGAGAGGGCTGAGGCGGCGGTGGTGGCAGAAATGGGTTGTAGTTAGGGTTTAGGATTTGGGGAAGGAAGAAGAAATAAAGGGCATTTTTGTCATTTTGTTAAGTTAATATCTACCAAACGCACTCTTCAAGAGCGTGAACATCACATGCTTTCAGTTTGAACGGTTTTTTCGACGGTCACAACACTTTTGCAATCTCCGGTGTCTTTTTGCAAAGTGGTCTTTTTGCAACTATCCCAAATCACAGGGGTAATTTTTCCTTCTAAAAATAAATTTGTGCAAAATTCAGTTAGATAAAAAGTCAATCCGAAGCCAAAGGGAGATGGGAGCTTTTGAACCAGACAAGCAGTCTGGGTGTGTTGATTCTGAGGAAAAAGTAAAAAAGGAAAAAACAAATTGCCTAAACCAAAAGCTGATTAAATTTATTATTAAAATTATTATACGGAGAATATAAACATCAAGGAATCATGGCAGGTGTACTTGGGGGGCTCAAACCAAACCCTCCAAGGTCCAGACCCCACAAGACAAAGCTCGACGTGAGTAACCCAAGGGTGGGGTACGGGGCTTCCACCAGAGGTACATTTTTGTCCAAATTAAGAACATGCCCTTCTAACCTTTTCCTACCTCTCGCCTTCCGTTCCATCACAAATTGGTACTACCCTGAAAAAGATGACCCGAAATCATGTTGTCCGATACGGCTTATTAAAGTAAGCCTGGGGGTGGTGTTCAGGTCAAAAACATATTTATAAGGAGGAGCAAGAATTTATTGCATATAAGAATTGAATGACACAAATTTCTGTGTATGGTCGATATCAAACATGCAATTGTTACATAAGTTTAAACTTTGGCCAAAGACAATATTTTAAATTTGCATGTACCTGGTACTGTTTCAATCGTCAATAATAATATTTTTTTTTTCTGTAATGCCAAGTTTAGAGATGAAAAGCCAAGACAAACAAATTAACATTTTCCCCCAGATATCAGATTAAAAAATAACATCAATTATATTAAAAGGAAAAGAGTCATGTGTAACACTATTGTAAAGCAGTCATATATAGATTTAACATGATAGGAAGGGCAGGGTCTTGTCATGGGAACTTTAGTGTACGTCATTTGCAGAAGCATTGACTGACTTAAGAGGTGTGGTGGGTGGTGGTGGTGGGTGAAACCCAACCCTTCATTTTCTCTGGGAGATTTTTCCTTAAGATAACTGACCATTGAATGCCAGGCTGCCAGCTAGCCCAGAGTGGGATTATCTTTTTTTTTTTCTTTCTTTCTTTCTTTCTACTTTTATGTTTTTTAAAATGTGAAGAAGATGTACTTTAAAAATTGAAAATATGCATTGATTTGTTTGAATATCATTTTCATAATTGTAAAAACAATGATATGTTCTTGCACATTGTTCGAATAATATGAAAATGCCTCCATATTGTCTATTTATCATTTATCAACACATCTATATGTCAAACCGAGTTGAATAAGTCGAATAACATATTTGCAAAAATAGCAATGCATGGTGTTGGAATTTAGCACGATAGAAAATGTGAAGAGAAAGATAATTATATTAGAGAGTATTATAAAACTGTGTACAACAAGACTTTTATATATGTAAGAGAAAAGTATCCTAACAGAGACATAAAAGAGAATTATATATATGTCATGAGAACTATAGAATGTTATAGACATAGAACAATATTGATAAGGTAATTTTTATGTTAATACATATCATATAACATCCCCCATCAAACTCAAGTTGGTAGAGAATGAACAAGCTTGAGTTTGGAGGTTAAGTCCGGAGCAGCGTCTTGTTACTAGCTGCACTATGTGAGATCCAAGTTGAAATGAATTCCATGTGTAGAGTCCGACAACGTGAAAACATACAAGAGCCCCATGCGAGGTCCGACGACTAAGAACAGATTAGGAGTCCCGGGGCCAAGTCCGATGACCATAAAGTCTCAGACTGAGGTCCGGCGACTAAGGACAAGGCAGAATTCCCAGATCAAGGTCCACAGACTAAGAACAGAACAAGAGTCCCGGGCGAGGTCCGACGACCATAAAGGTCTCGGGGTAAGGTCCGGTGATTAAGAACAAGACAGGAGTCCCGGGCAGTGTTATAAAAAGTGCACCTAGGCGCAAGGCGCGCTAAGGCTCACTACTTGCGCCTCGCTTAGGCCTAGGCGCATCACGTTCAAGAAGGCGCGTGCCTGGCGAGCCCAGGCGCAAAGGTGTAAGGCACATAGCGGGGCAGGAGGTGCGAAGCTAGGCGCATGAGCTCTAGCCGTCGGATATACCATCATGTTTTTACGTGGGCCGTTGGATATGCTTTCAGATCTTTAACATTTTCAAGTCTTAAGACACTAACGTAGTAAAATCAAAATCCCTAAGTCTTTTTCATTTGTCACTCTCATAGTCTCAATTTTCACAGACGGAGCAGTCGTCACTTGCTTGCCTTTCCCGTCGCCGCCGCCGCCACCGATAGCCTTGCTCTGATCATCGCATCGCCTTTCCCTGTCGCTACTGACGGTTTGTTGCTCCGGCCCCTGCTCCAGAGTCCAACCGACACCGCCGCTATTTACTTGTTTGTTGTAACTGGTTAGCATTTTCCGTCACCAAGAATTTTTCCTTTTTCTTGTTTTGAGACTAGAGTAATACTAGTTTTCTCGGTACTGAACTCAGCTGGTGAGCATGTGACTTGTTAATTTACATTTTTGGTCCAATGTGGTTTTGCACTTACATGTTTGACATATTGCCTCAACGATTGTGCTTTGCTCTATCCCTGCAATTATGCTATGGTAAAGAAATTGTTAGTAGAAGGGATGAACCCTTTAACAAAATCAGTTGTTTCCATTTGCTTAAGGACTATACAAATTCTAATAACATGGAAGTTAGGGCGCTTGACTACACAAATGGAGCTCTCTTTTTTCTGCTGATTATCACATAAAGAGAGTGTTTCACCCAAATTTCTTTTCCAAAGTTAGTGCACGTTTGCAGTGGACAAAAGATAATGAAAGCACATTCTGTAATTTGTGATGGGTGCCATAGTCCTGATTGCCTAGCATGAAGGAATTGCAATTGAAATTCCTTTAGTAAATTTATGACTTTTCTCATGTAAATTATGATGTTATGAAATATGAAACTTTTTCTTGTGTTTGGAAGATTGTTACTTGTCATTTTCTATTTTTTGACGTAATTTTATTATTTTAATGCACTATTATTATTTATTTTTAATATTGCTCCCCGCTTCGAAAAGGTGTGCGCCTAGGCTCCAGGACCTTTTGCGTCTTTAATAACACTAGTCCCGGGGCGAGGTCCGACGACCATAAAGGTTTCGGGGTGAGGTCCGGCGACTTAGAGTAAGGAAGGAGTCAAAACAAGACAAGAGCAGGATCTATTTTACGTAGGAACCGAACGAGAGGCATGGTGGCATGGTTGTGATCGGTGTGGATCGGAGGGAACAAAAACTTATGGGGGTGTAGGATTAGGATTTGGACTAAAGAAAATTGATAGAGGTAACTGAAGAAGGAAATTATTTTTTGTGTGTTTTATTTTTTGAACGAAAGAGATAAGATAGAGTTGATGAACAGTAAGAGTGGGCGGTCGTTAGGGTTTCAACATAAGCGAAGATCACTGTATTGAAAGAGTAGGAAAGAAAGGCCAAAATTTTGAACTCAAGAAAAAAAAAAGAGCACAAAAAGAAACAAAAACACATTAATTAGCTGGGCGAACGACAGAAGGCTGTTTGCCAGAGTTTGCAAAAATAGTTAAAAGACTCTCAAATTGGCAGACCGTATGGCTCTAATTCCATGATGAGAAGGTGAAAGAAAAAATAATTATATTAGAGAGTATTATAAAACTGAGTACAACGAGACTTTTATATAGGTAAGAGAAAACTATCCTAATAGAAAGAGAATCCTATATTAGTCATGAAAACTATTGAATGTTATAGACATAGAACAACAGCGATAAGGTAATTTTCATATTAATATATATCATCTAACGTTTGAAAACACACTCAAAATTAAGATATCATTTGAAACAATTTTTATTTTCAGATTTTATTCAATTTTGAAAGCTGAAAAAATTATCGGCGTTTGACAGACAGTTTTAGTCTTTCTTTTTTCCTTCAGTTTTGTAAATCATATTTAATAGGGCTATTTTTGAAAACTCTATTTTGGAGTTCTCATTTTTTAGTTTTCTTTTTCTTCTTGAGATCAACCTTTTAACTTTTGTTAGAAGCATTTCATGTCTATTCTTCCATTCAATCTTCATCAAAACTCCATTTTGGAGTTCTCAATTCTCAGTTTTTATATTTTGTTAGAAGCATTTTATGTCTCTTATTCCCTTCAATCTTTGTCACCAATACCTATCCAAGAACACCAAACCACCGCTATTACCAACCACCATACCTATTGATCGCTGCCAACACCACCACCACCACCACTGATGAATACACCCGAACACCAAACTATAAACACTGCCAACAACAATAGCTAATGATTGCTGATCAACCACCACCAGTAATCAATGCACCCAAACATTAAACCTGCCAACACCGCCAACCATCATAGCCACTGATAGCCGCCGCCCACCACTAGTGACCAACATCCATGAACATTGCCAATCACCATAGCCACTAAAAACCATAACCACCCCCATGACTAACCAACACTGTCAAACGCTAAACCCGCCAACATCGTTCACCACTACGGTACCACCACTCCTCTAAATCAAAATCAATAATCATACTGACCACCATTTTTCCATGCCATGGCACTTGCCTTCCCTTACTTCCCTACAACAAAACCACCACAAGATCCATTGCTTAGCTCTAGTATCTTCAAACTGCGTAGTTAAATTCCAAGCCATTCAAAGTCATTCATCCAATCAGACCTAATGAAGCCCTATTCGGAAGCTAGTGTATTACCGACATAGCAATAGTTGGACAGTGATAGAAGAGATGTGTAGGTCGTGGTGGAGCTTTTCTGGTTGTTGAACATAAGAGTTCAGAAAAAGCTCTTGAGTATTTAAAAATGAAAGAAACGAGAAGAGAGGAAAAAGAGAAAGGAGAAAAGAAGAAAAATAGAGGAAAAAAATCAAAAGTAAAAATTGATTATAGGAAACTGCTATCAAACAACCCATTAGTTTTGTAAAAAAAAAAAAATACCTTAAAGAGGTTTGCTTTCGCTTTTTTTTTTAAACAAAAATTGAAAACTAAAATGGGTTTTAAATACATCCTAAGTAACCAAACATTGAGAAAATGAAAACAAAAAAAATTGGTAACAAGCAAAGTGAGCAAGTCTGTCCAAGATCATCCTCCTCAAATTTTTATTCTAAATCCTAAAATTGACATTACGGAATGAGTTCATTAATTTGTATATTGAAACTTAATTTTTTTAAAATACACAATGTTGAGACATTACTCTAATGGAATTGAAGGTAAAGACTAAATGTGCATTTGTTTTACTAGTTTCAAAACTACAGAGTTTGTTGCTAATAATAGAAAGACGAGATTCTTCTAGGAAAAAAGAGTTGCTAAAGAATTTTAAGCAACAAAAAGACTATCATATATAAGTATCAATAAAAGTTCCCGAATTGGTTCAGCTTGTAGAGGAAGAGTTGTCATTTAGTCCCAGAAGTTAAATTAGACAGTTCCCCAAGAAACTAGTTAAGTTTCTATATCACCTCTCCGATTCTCTCTTACTATGTTAATCAAGCTCGACTTGTTAACTTGGGTCACGCATGTTCGGTAGAACGCGCTTGATAACTTAAGAACCGAACAAAAACCAACAAATTACTAATTAATGGACTCTTCGTGAACAACTGAGATTAGTGGTATACACCAATTAAGTTTATAGATTACATACAAACATGAATTGCAGAAGATGTAATTCCAATGGATGAGAGACTCATCCTGATGGAACAATGATTATTTGTCATCTTGCATGCTCTTAGAAGTTAAAAGTACGCGGGTGAGGGAACTCGCTCTAACCCCTTCGCATGAGGTTTAAAGCATGAGTTGTGGTGACGTCGGAATTAATGAAATAATGCGGACACAATAGGGGGCGTAGTTAAGTGCAATAAAAGGTGGCAAATGTCCGCCGTGAACAAATACTGAGCGTAACGGTGATACCACGTACATCACCACTACTGATGTGGTATAACGCCCCATGAGATTACTCAAAAATGTCATGTAGGGAGTCCTTGCCATCAACAAAATCCACATTATATTGATGTTCCTAGCTGCCCACGGATTAATACCAGATTATGAGGGAAAAACCATGGTTCCTGGCCGTTGTGAACCACCATTTACGTAAGATCTAGACTAGATGGAGAGAGATAAATAAGAATGAACGATTGGCCCATCCATGGAATCCGTCATCTCAACTCGAAGGAGACGTAATCAGTTCAAAATCCACGAATCTTTGCCATGATGAAAAATAAACTTGCACCTCCTTGTTTGCCCTCATTCCTGTTGAGTCTCGCTCGTCGCTCATGAGAAAGGGAGTAAGTCATATCTTGCCTTTAGACGGTTGACGATGAGGATGATTGTGTTGATGCGGATTCAAAGTGACGATTTAACTGGGGCATCTTTTTGGTCGTTGTAGAGTGAATATTGTACCTTAAGGTACCCGTGGCCTGGCCACTTTGCTCGAGAGTACAAAATGGAAGCCATATTTAATTGTAATCAATGAGGTTTCATGAACACAAGGTCTAAAGAAAGAAACAGACTTCAGTAAACATGCAGGCTTTCGTGCCACCAGAAGGGTAGTTTGGCCATTCAAGAAGTCTTTGGAAAGTAAAGTCAGCTAATAGAAGACCGAGTAGTGGCTCCAGTACACCAAAAACAAACAAAAGGGGTAAAGTCAGTGCAACAATTTCCCAAAAGGAGAAAGAAAGTAGAAAAACATTTTCTAGTTTTGAGATTTGCATTTAACTGGAGAAGTCATCAACATCAGAGAACTGTCCCTTGTTGTGGAAACACTACTTAACCTTGTCTGTAAACACTACATGCTTATCGCATCCCTTCCAATAAAACCCAATCTTTCCTAGCATTTTCTTCTTCTTCTTGCTCCTTAGCATCCTTTGTTCCACCCCCAGTCTTCAGGCGCCAATGATGGTGATGACTCTATCAAGAAACTACCCACTTGGCCTTCAAGTTGCAGTCGCAGTGATTCTGATCATCTTTTCTCTCACAGTTGTGCCTTCCAATTCAGGTAAAGAGAATAAACCCTAGGATTCCTAATTTTATAAATTCTATAGTTAACTGTGAATGATCCACCCGCAGAATATCTGTACACAAGATCTTCATATATTAGTGTTACTCTGAAAATACTCCTCATGAACAATGAATATGTTTTTTCATGCATGGGCATACTTGTTAGCTAGTTTATTAATTATACAGTAGTAGATTTGTAATGCTTGCTTTGCTTAAATTCTGTATGTTACAGTTGGGTCATCGCCAAGCTTCGCCGAGAGTGATATGCAACAAAGGAACAATCTTGGGTTCAAGGCCGCCCGGATGCGTGAACAAGTGCATGAATTGCAGGCCTTGCGAGGCGACTCTGGTCATTCCTCCCCATCAAAGGAAGGGATTCGTAGCGTCGTCTCGTGGGGGTGACGATACTACCTATTATCTTCTCTCATGGAAGTGCAGATGCGGGAATAAGCTTTTTCAACCCTAGTTGTATCAAGTTTACATTACAAAAGTGTGGTCTCCATATGCAAATTAAAGCAGATCAGAAGGTACATGATCCAATCCCCCCCATCCCCTCAAAGCCAAAAAATAAGGAAAAAGTGCTGTGGAAGGGTATGTTACTATTTGTTATGTACTTTTAACACTTTCTTTTTCTGGTCAATTCTGGAGGTGAGAAAGTGTCCTTTTTTGGAGATGAAAAGACATCTCCTCCTTCCCTTCGTATGCTTAAAAATGAAGATGGTGTCAATATCATGAACAGAAGCAAGCGTGGAGAGGTCATGTCTCCGTGACCTGATAATAAAATTCTATTCATTCGTAATCAGCCACACATGCACAGTAACAGTACTAATATAGTAATATTGCTTTTGGAGGAGCAAGGAGAACTGTTGAATGGCAGGCCAAAGTACACGTACGGTTTTGTCTTTTGATTGCCTTTGTACTTTTACATCCGTTGGGCAATGCGTGGTCGTGCACCGAATAGGTTTAAGTTTATATGGTTCTTTTCTTTTTCTTCTTTGATATAACTAGCTTTGTAATAAACTCAAAAGGCAAAAAAATGCAGGAGAATTAGGTTTTTGTACTGTTTGGACAAGTATGGAGACCAGTCCCCGGAGCAGGTAAAACTTGTCTTTGTTCTCTACTAAAGCAGTCATGGCTGGCTTAGCCAGAAAATTTACAAACTTGTGTGCTGCTTTGGTCTCCATGAAGTTGGTATTTAGCTGTTCTGTTTATGAACTTTTTGGAGATAAAAGAAGTGCCAAGTAAAAATTATTGAATGCTGTTTTAGACTTCCTCCTTTTTTTTTAAAAGGTAATCATGAATGAGTTCGACCTTATTTGAGTGGCATATAACAAATCGATATCGAAACAAATATACTAGGAAAATAGAGTAACCACAAAAAGACTAGTTCACTGTAAGTTGAATCGAGTGAATGAAAGTCCGGGAGTCAAATGGAGTTCCGTTTGGTAAGATTTTGAGACGCGGCGGTCGGTAGATTGGTGGCATATAGGCATTCGATCTCATCTTGACTTCTTTTACCTTTCTTCTTTTGTCATTTGTTGAAGTAACGTGACCATGCTCACCATTTTAGTAAACTTAAGGTGCTAGAGTGGCACAATTTGTCCAATCACTACGTATGAAATTCAAATAGATGAAAAAAGTTTGGACCAATGGCCCGTGGGCATGTTGGCACCCTGTCTCGGCCGCAGCCTATCATCAAAACTTATCTTTTTTCTCTTTCGTTATTGTGCAAAATACCTATCAAGCCTTTGTGTCTAACGATGTGTGAAAGACGCATTTAATTAATCTACGGCATATGTATATCATGTGGTAAAGAAGATTAGTCGAGTACGTAGATTTTGAATACCTTATTAACATGCAACAAGAACAAAAAAGGAAAAATGGAACTCCCTAAAACCTTGTGACAACGACCATAATGGTACGTGCAAAGGGTGCTGCGCGGTACTCAACTTACCTTACCCTACGTAAGAGGATTTCGTCAAGGAAGTCCCAAAGTGTGAGAACCACATCAAAGTAGTGAATCGCAAAAACATGGAGAAAAAGTTTCAAAAAATATCATACTACAAGGAAGACAAAATCGTAACTTAGAGCTACGTACGTGCGTAAAGGTTTTTCATAAGCTAAACAAAACAAGAGCCTCGGATGAGGAGGCATCCATCCTGGAGGTAGCTCCAACACATGACCACAAGGTTAAAACATCAGTTGAAAGAATGGCGTTAAAACATCAGTTAAGAAGGGCATCTCAGCACGTTTGACGCGGTTGTTTTTTCCTCATTTTCAGTTTTCAAAATCGGGAAAAAAAGTGGGTTTGGTAACCATTTTTTTTCCTTCTCATTTAAAAAACCAGTTTTTAAACTGAAGAGTAAAAACTCCAAAAACTGATTATTTTTTTAGATCACCACCACCACCACCCCTCACACCGCCTGCAGCCACCTCAGGCGACCACCGCCGGCCGCTGGCCACCACAGCCAGGGATTGTCGGCAGCCACCGCTGGCAGCCACCTCTGGCCGCCGACAGCCACCTCCGGCCGTAGGGGACCACGGCGGCAACTCGAAAGCCACCTCCGGCTGCCGGTGACCACCGCCGGCCACCACCACCGTCGACCACCGCTACGTCCCACCACCGCCACCGCAAACCACCAAAAAAAAAAGTCAAAATAAAAAGAGTTACCAAACACCAAAAAAAAAAAACAAGGGTTATCAAACACCCACTTGTTTTTGTAAAAAAAAAATTAAGCTACTCTTTAAAAACTAAAAACCAAAAAAAAAGTTTTGTCAAACCAACCCAAGAATTCCAGAGGTTGCATATATATATATATATATATATATATATATATATATATATATATGCACTACGTTACGTCTCTGTTGTCAAAACTAGAAGCCTCCTCCTGCGGTATGAGGCTTTTGTCTCATGGGATAGATAGCTATAAACGAGCCACGTACTCGCATTTTTTTTTTATTTGCCAAGTTTTCTTCATAAAAATTGTTTTATGTCTTGATCAAGCTTCGTTTAGCTCGCAAGAACTTGAACGACTTCTTTTAAATAGTTCTTGTACAAACGAAAGTGCCAAGTCGAGCATGGTGCACGGTGATCTGGTTATTTCACGGACCGATCCTAACGAGCCTGTAATCATATACCATCTTCGCTCTAGCTCGAATAATCATTGACTCAAAAGCTCTCCATCACATTTTGTGCAGTAACTTCCAACTATTCATATGGGGATATCTAGGATGAATAAATATCAAGCACACATCCTAATATTCATGAAATGTAAATCTAGGAGGGGCCTCTTATGGATACCCATAAAAGCCTACTTTGGAACCCAAAATTCCAAAGTCCAGTAAGACAATCCAAGCCCACGTATAGTTTAGCCCGATAAAAATATATTATTGCCACAGAAAAACTCTTCTCCAAGCCAAAAAAAAAAAAAAGGAAAAGAAATGGCCGCCTGTCTCCGTCCCGCGCTGGCAAGCGCTCCCACCGCCAATCTCACCTGCCCTCGTTTCCTCTACTCCCGTTTCTCCACTAAACACGTCCTCCCAGTCCCGGCTCTGTTCCACCGTCCATTTCCGTCGATTCCCTGCGCGTGGTCCGGCCTGTGCCTCGCGGCGAGTCCCGGTCCGCAGCCGCCGCCGGAATCCGAGCCCGCCGGGAAAGACTCAAGTTCGTCCTCAGGTGCTAATTTTGATGATTCCGTTGAGTAAATTTAGATTACTTTTGGCCAATTAAGAGTTTAAAATTCAAATGCTCGACGTATAAACACCTAGCGTGCTATTTGCGTGTGCATATCATGTATTTCCTTTTGCTGTAGAGATTGTGTGATTACTGATGTGGATAAGGCTAGTTAGTTTCAAAAGAATTTTTCCGGTTGACTTTTTGCGAACTTTCTGAAATGGAACTCAGATAGTAATTAGCAATGAGTTAAATTGATGTTTACGCGTTCAAGATTTATTCCAGGAGTCTAGAAAAAATCAAACGGAACAAAAAAAATGAAATTGAGTGAGTATAAATTAAATTGATGGTCGGAACATATGTTGCTTTTGAAGAGTGACCAATTGATAAAGAAGTTTCAATCATTTTTTTTAAAAAAAGGGTGATAGACAGTTCGGGGCTTTCCCCAATTACGGTGTTCTAGTGTGTGAGTGTGTTTTTGAAGATGCTATTTCTGCCAAACGCATGACCTCCAGGTCACAATGGAGTAACTTGCAATTGCGCCAAGGCTGGACGTCTTAATGACTTGATTGATGATAGAATTTTACGATCCTCAATTGCTCGAAAGAGTTAAAAGATATTATTGGGAGGACCTAATGTTGGAATTTGAAATGCTTGAACTCACATCTGACCATCACAATTCCAAATAAACTAAAAATGAAGAACCAATATCAATAATTTTGCAAACTACAGCGTCAAGCCTTCACTTGCCAAACAAAGTGTAAACCTTTAGGACGAAAATAGCGAAATTTTGCAACTTCTTGGCCTTTTTTAGACATTCTGTTTTGTTGATTTCTTGTGCTCAAGCTGTTACTCTGAACCTGCTAAGCAACAAGAATTGATAAATTGGTTTAGAACTTACACTTTTAGTGTTAAGAACATGGATTTTGGTGCTTAAATGACATTTTTTCCCATGCAGTACATAATGTGTTAATTGGTCGTCGATCTTTTGCATTTGTTTTTTTTGGTCAAGATGGCACTTGGTGGCAACTTAGTTTTTTGGGTTAGGTGATCCTATTGCCTGACTTTTGTTTGTAGTCGGACGAATAGTGTAGGGACGTGGTGGCAACTTAGAAGATTAATTTGAAATTTGATTGTCAGATTTAGTGTATGGAAGATCTATAAATCTTAGTTTGAGCGCCCCCCCAGGGTGGGGTGGGAGGGGGGGGGGAGCTTTAACGCGCCATTCATTTACTAGTATTAATAGGTCATCGAACTTGGTGTCTGCAAAAAAGAGGCCATCCTCTTTTCTTTGGGCTTTGGTGGTTCTTGGCATTAGGTCCTCGTGTGATGTCATTCAGCAGGAACTTTAGGAGGGGATCTTTTCTTTGCCAGATTCGTGATATGGGCGAGATATTGTTGCTGTACTTCGCAGGCAATAAGTAAATACTGAATGAATTACTGCGTTTGGCACTGGTGGGGGGTTGAGGGGTTCTTTTCAACAATGGGGAATTGCCAAAAGCTTCGATATAAATAGCTCTGCTTGTTTCTTGCTTTAGAGCAATCTTGTCAAACTATTGATTGTTGCCCTCTTATGCATAGTGAAGGGAAACTTGGAGGCAAGGGTGCATCAAATTTTGTGGATAGAATGTAGGTTGAAGGGAGGTTATGTATGCGGCACCAACCTTCGTGTTTAATAAGGAATTGCAGGCTTTGAAGCTGATTTTGAGAAAATGCATTATCAACTGCGGTAATGTTCAGCTCTGTTTTGCTAGAGATCTGGAGACTGTTGGAATGGAATGAGGATGCTAAAGTAGGAATTACGTATCCTATGTTAAATAAAGGCTGCCTAGAAGGAAAAAAGAAAGCTGATGAATCCGATGCTTATGCTTTATAATGAGAACAGTTGGGGATAGAAACTGAGGGTCTTGTGGTTTATAGAAGGTGATGACACAAATTTCTTCACTAGATGTACTGCTGGGAGGACAATTAGTTCTGAATGAATGCGGGGATTTTGTTGTGCAAGGCCAATGAATGATTATTCAAGGAGGACGAGTCATAGAGTCCATGCTTGGGATATGATGAATGTAACCTGGGAGTTGCATGAAATTCTTAGTTTTCAAAAGCTATTGCTTTGATTCGATGTTAGTTTTCAAATTAACTATCATCGATATATAGCTTCATTTGGTATATGTCGATGTTACTCGGGAAGTACTTCTACAAATATCCCCTCCATTTGGTAGTCATGCAGGTTGAATGAAATTCAATCTGACAAATTAGGGAGACATCTTTGTTTTCAAGTCATAGTGTGCTCTCGTAAGTCATTGCGTTAGTTATTTGTTAATTTTGCAAAGTAAGGGGGTTGTGTTCTCTGCTGCTGCCTTCCTATAATTGGATATAAGTTTAAGGTGTATTTGGAACCCATTTCAGTTTTCAGTTTTTGTTTTCAAAAAAATTAAAACCAAAACTTCATTGAGTTTTTTTTTTAACAAAACTGATGGATTGTTTGATAGCAATTTTGTATAATTGGTTTTTACTTTTGTTTTTCTTTTCTGTTTTTCCTCTCTTCTCTTTTCTATTTTTTTTCTTTTCTTTTCTTTTTTTTTTTTTCATTTTTCAATACTTGAGAGTTTCTTTGAGCTCCTATCTTCAACAACCAAAAGTGTCACCACCATTACCAATACATCTCTTCTGCCACCGTCCAACTGTTGCTATGCCATTAACCCACTAGCTAGTGAATTAAGGCTTCATTGGCTTTGATTTGGTTCATGGGATGGAATGGTTTGGAATTTACTTGAGTAGATCGAAGATATTAGGGCTAATTAAAGGATGATTTCTTGTGGTGGTGTTTCTTGCAGGGACAATGGTGGTCGGTATGATGGTGGATTTGGATTTAGAGGAGTGGTGGTGCCGTGGTGTTAACCGATGTTAGAGGGTTTCGTTTGCGGCGATGTTGGTCAGTGGTTGTGCTTATTAGCGGCTATGGTGGTTGGCGGTATTCCTGGGTTTGGTGTTCTTGGGTGTTGGTCACTGGTGGCGGATGGTGGCAATGGTGGTTGGCGATGTTGACAAGTTTGGTGTTTGGGTGTGTTTTATTCAGTCGTGGTGGCAGACCAGCATTTAATGGTTGTGGCCGTTGGCAGTGTTTGTAGTTTGGTGTTCAGGGGTGTTGGTGGTGGTGGTTAATGGGTATGGTGTTGGTAATGTTTATGGTTTGGTGTTCTTGGGTGATAGGTATTGGTGATGAAGATTGAAAGGAAGAAGAGACATAAAATGCTTCCAACAAAGTTGAAAGGTGGATCACAAAACAAAAAAAAAACTAAAAACTCTCAAAATGTTGTTTTAAAAAACAGCCCCGTTTTGAAAATTGGTTTATAGAATTGAGGGAAAAAAAAAACTAAAACCTTCTATCAAACGCCGTTAATTTTTTCAGTTTTCAAAACTGAAAAGAAAAACCGTTTCCAACGCTACCTTACTATAGCAATGTTAGAGACACATTTTGGTCAAAGTTTTGGCAGTATAATTAGAGACCTTTCAAGGGTGCAATTTGCTCATCTTGTTAGAAGGTCATTGCATATTTCGAACTCCTTGTATATTTAGTCTAATAAGAACAATAAGATTGATTAACCATGTAAAATGTCATAGATGTATGTTTATAATGTGGAGGAAATATAAGATTCTTGTGACGTTACCTATAATTGTCATGATGTAATCACGTAGGTAACTTTGCATCTGTGATTTCATATGACCAAATTCTTGGAGCTAATAGCAATAAATTGGACTTAATATCGTCGATCCACTTCTTAATATCTTATTACGACTTTTTTGATTTGAGTAAAGGTAGCTCTTTCGTAGCTGGAGATCTAAGCAATGTCTAAGTCGTCTATGTATTTGTCGGTGAAAGATCCATTTGAAAATAGACAGATTAGTTCATCAGCTTGTGGTTTGAGTTTTAATTTGAATGAGTTTTGACTAGTTTAAGTTCTATCTTGTATACTGTTAATAACTTTAGCTGGAGGTCTCTCTGCAACAGCGACTAGTATTGAGGTATTTCATTTGCAACCTTACCTGGTTCTCTGGTTCTTTTTGACATAGGTCTGCCAGCAACTTTGTCTAGACTTCAAGACACTATGCAGATCTTTTTTGCTGTTCTTTTCTGGATGTCTCTCTTTTTCTGGGCTTCTGCATGGGATAGAAGCAACAATGGTCCACCGAACAAGGGATCTCGGTTTCGGAAGTAACGTACTAAGCATTTACTTTTTATATAGAAGTAGATTTAGATGGAACATACCCTAAGAAGGAAAAGGTAGCCCTATTAGTAGAATAATAATATTCCTACATATTTGAATGAAAGGTAAGTATAGATTTTCTTGCTTCCTTTTTTGGCAGTCCTTCAGTTTAAAGACCCTTTTGTGTAACTCTTTTATGCACGAAATAAGCTATTGATATTTCATAGTGAAGGTGGTTGTCAGGTGCTCACAGTGAAAGTAGGGCGGCACAGTGCACAATGTTATGCAGCCCTAGTGGTAAGGGATGGTAAATGAGTCGAAGAATTCATCTTTGCTGGGCAAATTTACCGAAACTTTTTTTGCACTTCCGGGACAAAACTTGTGGGGTCAAGTTGGGCTGGAGAAAGGTTGAAGGCCGGAAGGGAGTGAGTGTTCGGAGGATTGGCTGGACATGGACAATATTTTTGGAGGAAAGTTACTGCCTCTCACGGAGGGAGGAAGGGAGCATGGCATGGAC
This sequence comes from Escallonia herrerae, assembly GCA_033070095.1. Classification (NCBI taxonomy): domain Eukaryota; kingdom Viridiplantae; phylum Streptophyta; class Magnoliopsida; order Escalloniales; family Escalloniaceae; genus Escallonia; species Escallonia herrerae. Next base: position 44,405 of record JAVXUP010001052.1, on the reverse strand, counting down.
ATGTAACAATGCACAGCATTCTTCAGAGATTTAGATCCCTAAACGTCGGGACGTGGTGAATACTACGTTTTTATCTCTCTTCTTGTTCTGGAGAATCTTCAATGAGAAATATTAGTACTTAGTAATGTGTAAACTGAGGGGACAACTTGTCATTGTTGTGTATTTAGCCTTAGCTTATTTACGGAGTTATGCAGCTGGACAAGATATATTGTCTGGTTGATTTTTTCCCTGTGGTCCTGGGTGTAAATATGGCATAGGCCGAGTGGACGAGGTACTAAGATGAATGTGATGCTTACTGAAAGAGGGGAATTGCACTTAAAAAAGGGTTAAATAATTGAAGATCAGCATTTTAGGGGACCGTCGTGAGTTTGTGGCCTTAGCTTATTGGGTATTGAGATGATTGGCATTGATATCTACCATATGGAAGAAAGCGGACTGTGTTTTCATTTGAGCCATAGCATGTAAGATCCACGGCTCTCTTGTAGATGTCCCTGTGCTTCCAACAAGAGATGGGTTATCCCCACATTTTGTGAATGTTTCTTGGTATGGACCAACTTCAGACATGATTACGCATATGTTCTATTTTAGTTTTATTCCCATATGTTTTTGAAGCATTTAAACATCCTTTTCGGTGACTCGTGTTGGGTTGTCTTGCAAGATTTCTGTTCAGAGAAAGATCTTGAAACAAGCGTCTAACTTTGATGATTGTTCAGGGTCGGTTTTGTTCATGACTTTGTTGATTGTTATCCGTAGGTCTGTGAGGTTGCATTGTGCTTGCAGTGTTGCAAATCACCTGTAGACCTTCGGCCTTTATTGTATTATTATTATTATATTAAGGCCTCTCACTGGAAGTCGAGAACATTCACCCCCCTGGTCTTTGTCGGCCTGCAAAATATCTATGCCAATGTGCATTTTTACTTTCAGTACAGTAAAAAGATATTTTTACTGCATCTTTGCTTTCTTTTGGACTCATGGTTGGTAGGGGTGAGCATCCTTTGCTTAATTAATCATTTATTTGATTTCGCATTTATTGTTAATCTAGAAAATGGCAAATGATTTTACAGATGACCTCTACCGGAAAAGTTATGGACGGCTACTATATACGACCTTTATATGCTACATATATTTATTTTCATGTCTATTCGACTCCTCCTATATCATGTTGATATAAGAACGAACATGACCATAATGGGAGATTTCAATGCTATGAGATTCATGACCAATTACGTGTCGTTGTGCTATCATTTTTGTGTTTTGTTGCTGCAAATATTATTTTTGTTTTAAGGAACAACAATATTTTCCTAAGTGCAGGTATTCAAAATTTTCATTTTTAACATAATAAAAAAAGACCGCATAATATATGGATATTTTTCCTACAGTATTAGCTCTAGGGGGCACAATAATTTGCGGCAAAAAACTTTTGTCAAGAAAGGAAGAGTGTCCGTGATTGATTGGTCACATTTTGTCAGTACTTGCTTGGAACTAACTGCCAATGCATTATTAGGTATGGGCTCCGGTTGTTAAAGATATGCAGAGAAAGTTTTCATGGATTCAGACAATTTACATGGAGATGATGACTTCTAATTATATATTATCTCCCAAGCACTACGGTCTAAATTGATATCAAGTGGAGTGACCTATTCTTAGTGGTCGTCCGTTTGTTCTATGAGAGAATATCATACACCGATGGTAACAACGTTCATCTTTCCTATGACGCGATACCAGGAAAACTTTGTTACCTAGTAAGAGTTTAAACTCAACTCAGCATCACGTAAAGTTGATCAGTAGTAGCTGTCATCGTCGATTATGAACAAAGATGCTTTAAATGCTGTTGAAGGTCGACCCTCAAGGCGGGCTTGTTGCTAGAAACTTCCATCATCGCAAAAGGCTTCCGATGCCATGTGAATACACAATGTACTTCTCGACAACGATTTGAGCAAACTCCATATGCGAGCTATGTGTGGCATCCGGACATTGCAGTCGATTTCAGTAGAATTTGGATTTTTAAGACGTCGATGCTGCAAAGTCCTTGTCCAGCAAAGGGACTGAGGGGTACTGCTTGTTGATGCTTGTGGATGGCCAGGGGGTAGTCCCCAGGTAAATAATAACTCAGGTAGATGGCGACGGGCATCTCGGCAGCTTCTTTGGACCGTGGAAATCTAAAGATAATCATCTAACGTTAACCCTGTCAGATGAGAATCATTTTTGTCAAAAGTAGGTTGTCCTAAGATCACGTACTCTACTCTCTTTGCAATTTGCATTTTATTAAAGCCTAGTTGCCTGCTTGCACATTGTTGTTTTTTTTTTTTAATAATAAGAGAATTGCATTGATAATTTAAATATACACAGTCGTTCTGTTGTAGAGTTTACAGACATTATCAGTCACAACATTCTCGTGACTCAGTATACATGACCACGAAAGCCGACACTAACAACAAACTTAATAAATTTATGCATATTACAATTGAATTAGAGCAGAACATATTCTACACTTTAACTCAACTTGAAGTAACATGCAAAATTCACAGGTTTAAAATGAACATAAATGAAAACAAACTATAAGTGGTAACAATAACGCAGACAATCGGGAACCGACGACACAAAGGTGAGCCCAATGTTTAAGAGTCCATCACCTTTCAGGATCTACAACACCACAATGTTCATCCTTCTACTAACCCGTAATAAATCTGAAACAAATAGTCGCAATACAGGGCGGATGAACTACAACTCATCCACAACTTACCAAGCTAACCAAAGTAGACACATAGGATGCTCAAACCTAGAAAAGAGCCCTAAAAAAATTGCCCCCCCCCCCCCCCCCCCCAAAACAAAAAACAAAACAAACCCTTCCCCATAACTGATTGCCCAAAACCCAAAGGCAAATCTCTTCCCCACCTCCCCCCCTCCTCGAGTCTCGAATCCCCCCCATTTCAAGCCCAACAAAAACTCACCCTGCACCCTTCCTACCACCTAGACCCTATCCCCCCAACTCCCCTCCCAAGACTCCACGAACTCCAAGAACCAACCCTAGAACCACGGCTAAGCCCCTTTATCCCTAGCCTTTCTACTTCTACCAGGACCAACCATCTGACCACAACCCGAACCTCTACCACTGAGGAACAGGAAACAGATAAAAACGGAATTAAAAGTCTGAAGGAGCATTCATAATGACAGTTAAAAAGCGCCGGCGAAGATCCGGTCGCCGCCGGTAAGATTCCTGCCACCTCCAACGAACATTGGAAAATACGTCGATCGAGTATCTATAGAGATCTACGTAGATCAACCAAGATTGGAGACAAACGTTAATGTTGCAGTCTCCGTTCAAATTCTGACAAGACGCCTTGCCATAGTCTTCTCGCTGCTTGTACCGCCGGCCACCAACTGATCACTTCCTAAAGTATACCACCACAGCAGACGTAAAAGAAGAACCTATAGCTGAAAAGTCGGAGTGGCTGCCGCCCCACACGCGCGGAAGCACAGTGGGGCGGCTATGGTGACTTCTGTGGAGTTGGGTGTTTAGAGAGAAGGCTGGGAGAAAATTTTGGCCGAGAGTTTAAACACACAACTACAAGTTGAGATTTGCCCCTTGTTGTTAGTAATTAAGGAGTATGAAACGGATTATTTGCCACTCCCTAGTAATTAGTTGCTAAAACCGAGTAGTTGTTAAGACTGTCATTAGTGTTATATAGTTTTCCTTTTATATATTATTACTCCCTTCATTCCTAAAATTTTTATCATGTTTCTTTTTTGGGTTGTTTTAAAAAAATTAATCACTTTTTAAATTAAAAATAATTCTATATGAGTATTATTATGTTTATCATTTTTAATATATTTTTCTCTTCACATTTAATGTTCTATTAACTTATTTTTCTTTTTCCTGAATAGAATGAGAAACTTATAAAATATGATTCATATTCAACAAGCGTGCAAGTCAAACATAATTTTTTAATTGGGGATGAAAGGAGTATATGACCTGATTAACCTTCCTAATTTACTAAAATTTCTACATGTCAATAGTTTTCCTTTTATATATTATATATGAGTTGATTAACCTTCTTCTTTTACTAAAATTTGTCACTAAAATTACTACATGAAATAATACGAAAGAAAATGGTGTTACTCTAAATCTGAATTCAGGAATTATTTCAGTCTCACCTAAACGTTATAGGTTTGCGCGAACGCAGTGACCTCCGCATAACAATGCATCGATTATTATTAACGCCTGGGTGTTGGGCCCACAACCTCACCACAGAGGGCCCCACAGGTCAAAGATTGGTCCCCGCGTCGTACTTGCTCCTCTTTGTGGGCGTATGCAACGCAGCCACGTAAACAATAACCACGTGCCGACACGTCTGTCGCCTGCCATGTAGAAACCCCATCAACGGCTCGCATTTCCCCCAAATAAATCAACGGTTCACATTTACTATCTTTCTCCTCTATAAAGGCCCCTTCACCTCTCCCTTTTTGTCGACGAGGAGGTGAAGAGTCCACCTCTCTAAAAGAATCTCTCATTTCCATTCTGTGAAAATCATGCTCTTAAGGAGCTCATCGACTCCGATCTTGAATTCATGGACACCCAACCCGAATGAATCCTCACCGGAACACGAATCCTCTCACCCACAACACTTCAGGACTAGATCCGTGTCGTTTGACCACGACCATGGGGTCAAGAGCCCGTCAGCCCGACCCATATCAGAGTCGGACCTCCGGAACTTACAGTTGCCGAGGAAGAGCAGGGTCACGACTACAACGAGGCCGCTCGTCAGCACTCCTAAGCCGGTCAAGGTCAAGGAGAGTGGGGAGCAAGAGGTGGGAGTGGGACCCGGTTCAATGAGGAGGGTCCTGTCGAGCTCTGGGCTGGGCAAGGTGGCGGTGATCGACGGACCTGATGAGGCGTGTGTGGCGGTGGCGGAAAGGGAGATGTTGGTGGTGGAGGGTGTCGGGAGTGGCGGCGGCGGCGGCGGGAGGGTGTGTGGCGGCGGCGGCGGAGGGAGGGGATCGGACGGTGGAGATGGGCATGAGAGTACGGACGCTTATTACCAGAAAATGATTGAGGCCAATGCTGGCAATGCTCTCCTACTTGCAAACTATGCCAAGTTCCTTAAAGAGGTACTTATTAGTCTGAGACGGTCGCTATTGCTCCCTGCGTTTCATAATCTCTGTTCTTTTAGTTTTCTTGCTAATTTTGTGGGACAGAATTAGAACGTCTAAATGTTGAATTGAAGTCAAATAAAAGCTAAAGTAGTTTTTGACATGTCAAACTTGGCGAAGATGACTTGTAAGGCCAATAATTACACAGTTTAGAGTTCGTTTTAGGGATTTGCAAAAAAATTGAAGAAGGAAGAATAGTATGAGTATAGAAATTAATCTTATGAATTGGTGAAAACCGATTTGTTAGCATTTTGGTGCGTTGGTGGGGTAATAGGCTGACCATTGCGAGTTTGTGAACAGGTTAGAGGGGATTATAAGAAAGCAGAGGAGTACTGCGGAAGGGCAATTTTGGCTAACTCCAGTGATGGCAATGTTCTGTCACTCTATGCTGATCTGATATGGCAGACGCAGAAGGACGCTTCCCGTGCCCAGAGTTATTTCGATCAAGCTGTTAAAACTGACCCTGAGGACTGGTAAGTTTGCAAGCTCGCTTCTTATTTAATCAACATAGACAACCATTAGCTCAATTGTTAGCGCAATCATGTGTCTTAGATAAACATATGGTTAAGTGTTTGTGCTTGAATAGTAAAAAGGCTGCATCTTTGGTTAAGATTCAAATCGAGTTGGTTCCAGATTCTCACTTTGTATATGATCAACATAGACAACCATTAGCACAATCATATGTCGAGACAAATATATGGTTAGACGTATGTGCTTGAAGAGTGAAAAGTCTGCATCTTTGGTTAAGACGAAATAGAGTTGGTTCTTGATTCTGATACGATTAGCTTAACACATTCTAATATATTACTGGGTACTTGAGAATTGAGATAGCCCAATTTGGATCTAGGATCTACTAGATTTCTTAATCTTCCTAGTTGTTTCTCTTCATGATTTTCTATATCAAGTTTGATTTCTTCCGTTTCGTGGTAGTCAAATTTTATCTTTAGGTTTAGTGGGATTCTATCTCTCTCTCAGTCTATTCTGTCAATTATCGTCACATAAAAGGAATCAGCTCATGTGAAGGACGTAGTGACTGCCATTGTCACCTGCTAGAAGACAAAATTATTGCTAAATGTCACCCGTTGCATAAGGTATAAAAAAAAAATAGTGAATTAAGATGGCATTTAGTGGGAAGTGTTTGACTATTCAATGATGAAAGGCACTAAACTAGTTTGGTGATATTCTTTTCAATCGTGGACGTTAATCGCAGTTAATAGCTTGTAATCCAACGGAGAGGATCCTAATCTAGGCTTTACCAACTTTGGTGGTGTGTCTGGTGGCCAAATCTGTGCATAATGTCATGTAGTGAATCTCACGTTTTACTGGCACTTATGCCCAATTAATTTTGCTAAACTAACGAACGGAGTTGATGGTGGGTGCAGTTACGTTCTAGCTTCGTATGCTCGATTCCTTTGGGATGCGGAGGATGAGGAAGAAGAGGAAGCGGAAGAGGAAAAGGGTCGATATGGGGTGGAGCACAAACCCAAGTTTTTCAACGACACTTCTCATAGGTTTCCTTTGACTGCCGCTTCTTAATCCGTGTAGTCCAAACCAGATGCATCCACCAAGGTCATGTTACATACCCCTTGGGTTTCTTCCCTGCTTCTGGTGCTCTTCCTTGGGCCTTTAGCCCTTGAAGCAGCACGAGGACCTCTCAGACAGGGATGTGCAAGAGTAGTTCTCAGAGGACCAGATGGTTTGCGAAATCTGTGTCACAGTGACTAGGTTGTCTTACATTACCAGTACACCTTTGCTAGGAAATAATCTCTAATAACTTCTCCTTTGTTCCTTTTGTAAATTTGACTGTAACCCTCCAGTAATAACAGAGAAGTTCTCCCAATGTTTTGTTGTCCGTTTTACCTTATAGTTGTTCACTTCGAGTAAATTTTCAATGGCCCACCCGACACCACCGCGGGGCGATGGTTTTTAATTAGATTTAGGGCCAAGGTCCATACATACCTGTTATGATTGTATCCGAAGATCCACATGCAGAGAGCGCGCCGTCTCAATCCGAGATGGTCGATTGCTTCTGGTTTACTGCATTATACCTTGACTATTTCTATTCGTGAATGTCTCGTGGTGAAGGTAATGAGGAAGGAAAATGTTAGACTTGTGAAGAATCCATGCTCTCAAGATTTTTTTGTCTGTCAATTCCACCTTTCAAATCCTCCGCTCTGTGTCCAGGAAGATGCTTATAATCTAATTGGTCATTGTTCTTTTCACAATATCTACGGCAAACCAACTAAAACCAGACACGTGTGCCCCCAACTATAATCAGAATATAGATATCTCCATGAGTTTAATGGCCTTTCATGAATCATAAACCTCTGATGACCAAGACAAACGATCTCCGACAATAACACAAAAGATCTCCCATGTTTTTATTTTTTATTTTTTATGTTTACTCATAAAAATTGCATCAAACAATAAAGTTGTGTTTGACGACAAGGATAAGAACATGACAGAATATCGGCGAATTAGGCCGAACAAGTGATACTGTCGGATAATAACAAAATCTTGTCCAGAGTTTGGATCAAGTCAGGATTATAAGCCGGATAAATAATATATATATATATATATATATATATATATATATATATATATATATATATATATATATATTGTTTATCCAGCTTATCATATTCTGAACAATAAGAATATGAGTAGGAAGATTTCATCGCTCCATCCACTGTTTGTTGTGATTTTCTCTTTGTATTCTATGATTTTTGTTATTATTTCATGTATCTGATTCTAATGAATTAAAGAAAGAAGAAAACAATAGAAAGAAGAGAAGAGAGGAGAGGAGAGGAGATGAGATGGGGGGAGAGAGAGAAAGAAGAAGCGGCGGCTCATTCCATATCCAACGATCTCTGACAAGAGAGAAAAAACTGTCCAGCTTGCAATATTTCTTTGATTTATGTTCGTTACATTATTTAGCTGACAAGCAATGCACTATACTCCTTGAGATATTTTTGTCAAAAAATCGTCCGCTACATTATGTGGCAGACGGACTTAAAAAAACGCAAAAAAAATACAAAAAAAAAAGATTTGGACCGTTCACAGATTGTGCGTGGACGGTCAGATCGCGCTAGCAACTTAACCCAAGTTGCTAGTGCTCTCAACAGATCAGCTCCCCCCCCCCCCACACACACACACACACACACACACACATATATATATATATATATATATATATATATATATATATATATATATATAATTTCAAATCTGAAGCAACTGGTGGAGAAGACGATAGTGGATAGAGAAGACGACGGAGAGAGAGTGAGGCCCGCGAACGTGAGGCTAGAGAAGATGTGATTAGTTAGTTCTGTAAACAGAGAAGATCGGTTGATGGGAAGGATGGAGGCAGTAGAGATACTGCGAGGCCAAAGAAGGTAGGTGGACATGAGGCCGATAGTTGGAGTAGATCGGTGGATGGACGTTGAAGGGGAGGGTGGAGGTGATGGACGGAGAAGACGGGTGAGAGGCTATAAGACCTGCAAATGTCAGTCAGTGACGGAGCATAGGGAGAAAGTTGCTAGCGGCAGGTGGAACATGAAGAGGCCTCCGACAGCTGCGGCAGTGGTGTTGAGGGGAAAGAGGAAGAAAATTGGAGTGGGTCCCATTTTTTATTCCAATCCTAGCAGGTTTAATTCTATACCACCCCCTTAAATATAGAATTATCCCACTCTATTGGGGTAAACACATGTCCGACAGATACTATATCTAACCTTTAAGTGCGCGGTCAAACGTCAGATATGATTTTCTTTATCCTATTCGGAACCCTTATCCTTGTCGCCAAACACAACCTAAGTATTCATGAAAAACTATAATTATGACAAAAACAAATTTATAACATACAAATTGAAGACATGAAGCCGACCCAAGCTGGGTTAGGTATGGGTCTAATAAAATGCTACACGTAAAACTCCAACCCTTGCCCATCTGACCATTTGACACGTAGCGGGTTGTCGACTTCCGACCTAATATTCTTGCATAGTAGTACATGTTTTTGCAACTTAGCATATTTATGAGCTTAGCTCACTCGATTCATGTATAAGCCACTTTTGGTTTTAATCTTTTTAATTATAACATAATAAAACTAGTTCTCGACTTCCCTTCTATAACTTCTGAGACGTGTTTTTTTTTTTTATCGTAAAAGGTACCCTCGAGTCTGTTTAAGCGTCAACTGAGACTATGTGAAAGTCAAGGAATGGAGCAAACCTCCTTTACTATCGTGTCAGCCCCTTGTGGTTCTTTCTTAGAGATAATTGCTGACCAATCCCAATTAAATCAAGTATAGTTGCATCAATTCCTCAAGCATGGAAAGTTACTGTTGCCTGCTAAATTTAAAAGTTAATGATCATCACTCTCTCATAAACCCCTAAGCTGAATCTACTAAGCCGAATCCATATGGGGCCTTGTGTGAGGCCTACCTTGTGTAGGCTATCTTTCACCTATGGTTGAACCCTTTAATTGTTGAACGGAACGGCCCTTTAATTCTTATAATCAAGTACTTCTGTCTTAACTAGGGCTGTAAATGAACAGAGTTGTTCACGAACAGCTCGTTGTTCCTTCCCTTTAGAACTCGTTCATGTTCGTTCATATAATAAGTGAACCGAACACGAACACAATTTTAGAGTTCGTTTATTAAACGAGCCGAGTTTGAACATGATAGTGTTTGTTTATTAATGTTCATGAACGAGAGGGCTCGTTTACTTAACGAGCTGAACACGAGCCGAGCCTTATAAACTAACATTGGTTCATTTACCTATTAAATATATAATATATCCCATAAAATATCTAAATCTTCGTATCCTCTCTCTCTCTCTCTTCTTTTCCTTCTCTCAGACTCTCAGACTCTCAGAGCCTCTTTCATCAAACTTGCACACCACCGGCCACACCGCCGCCCACACCACCAGCGACACCACCGGCCACACCGCCGCCCACACCACCAGCGACACCACCGGCCACACCGCCACCCACACCGTGCCAGACCACCTTATCTCTCGTTACAAAGCCAAGTCCTCTCTTTTCGGTAACACAACCGGCCGTAATGCGCCTTCTCAAGATTGGCCACAAGCCCACAAACCAAATCAGGTATGATGATATTGGGGGTATGCGAAAGCAGATGGCTTAGATTCGTAAGCTGTTGAGCTTCATCGATGGTCGTCATGCGCTGTATAGCTTCATCAATGGTGCGATTTTGCTGATTTTTGGAGTTTCTTCCATCTTCTGAGGTATGTCTATACTTTGCAATGAAGTAGTTGCTTGAGGGATCTAAAAAAATTAGGGATTAAGGGATTGACAGATCTGAGAAAATTAGGGATATCATCTGATTTCGTGCAAGAACTTGAGTCGAGCTCTGAAGCTTGAGTTCGGCTCGTTTAATTAAACGAGTTGAGCGAGCCGAGCCCGAATTTGAAGGATACGAACTCGAGCCGAGTTCGAACAATTTTTTCTAGCCTCTTAACGAACTCGAGCCGAGTTCGAACATACCAAGTCTTACACGAACCGAGCTCGAACACGCCTATGTTCGGCTCGAACTCGGTTCGTATACAGCCCTAGTTTTAACCAAAGAAAAGTTGGTCTAACATGTAAAAGTTTCTTTGCTTGTTTCTCCAAATTCTAAAGAAGTTACCAGAGTTCATGATGCTACCAACCCTGGTTCTACAAGTTGGGTATCTTTGCCGATCACCTTTTTAAACTTTAGTTAGCTCCATTAAAGAATTAAAAATAGGACAAATATTGCTTGAAATGCCATGTTTGCCAAAATTATGTACTCAAAAGTCCCAATCATCTTTTTCTTAGGAACATGCATAAAGTCCAAAGGTATTCAAAGGCTAAACAACAGTCTGATGTAAGAGGGGATTGAAATAGCTGCCGTCTGTTGTTAAAGCTCAACTTTTGTCGTCACAACATTTGCTCTCCGCCAAAGGTGTGAGAAATATACATGCTTTATTAGTGACAGAGGAGGCTTTTAAGTGACAAATATCACCATCGCAGTGAGCAGATCACACTCTAATGCCAACCAAAAAAAGACCATATTCCTAGTGACATGCTTCACCTTGCAGTTGTATGGTTTTGTACTTTTAAGGCAAAGTGTCCAATTCAAGTGATGCTCTAAACTCTCTTTAATCAAATTTGACAAGATTGATATCCTATTCCAGATATACAGCAATCTTCAAATTACTGTGCCCAGTGGTGCCTGTTGCCACCATATTGCACAGGCATGGCAGTTCCTAACTTCCCATGACATGTTTCACACTTGCACCCTTTTATATCCTTCGCCGCCATTGCTTCCACGAAGCCACAGCTTACACTACCAACCCTGATCAGGCCAACTTTCTTGAAGGTGTCACTTCAAGAATGGAAGTCCAAGAAACCTACAATGCTGCGTACATAGTTCATTTCTTGCTGGGGGCGGAAAATTTGGTCGTCCCGTGGAATTCTCTCATCACGGCGGTAGATTACTTTGAATATCTTTACCCCGGCAAGCATGTCGATAAGGTCTTCTCAGTGGCTTACATGGCGGCTTCATGACTGTTCCTTTTGACTCTGATGTGTCTGTCTAGCCGGAGTAAGTTGCCGGGCTTTAAAATGAGGATAAACTTGGGGCAGGGTTTGTTCATTATCGCTTTGATGATAGCGCCAGTAACGGATTGGATTTCACCGAACAGGAAGCCGGAAATAGCCGCTGGTAATTTGCGGTGTAGCTGATGGGTTGACGATGGGCAGCTTGGTTGGCTCGACGGGTGAATTGCCCGGCCGGTACATGCAGGCTGTTTTTGCTGGCAATGCTTCTTCAGGTACTAAACTCTTTATGATTCCCAGTTTAGCGACCACTGATGCTCATTAAAATAACCATATTGATTTTACCTAATTTGCGAAAAATACCCCTCAAGACTTACATCATCTTCTCCCCATCTCGGGTATTCGCCGAAACAAAAATGGTGTGATCCAGGTGTATAAAAACTTTCTGGTGCAGACGACAAGACAACTAAACTTGAAAGTGTTGAATGCAATCAGCTCTCAGAAAAAGTTGTTCGTCATGTTATATAGATTTGTTAACGTAAAGTCCTCCCATAACTTGTCCAATTCAACTTACAGATAAAAAAATTGCTAGAAATTCAGAGCTTGGATCTTTGGGGAATAAATTTTGTTCAATATATGTCCAAAAAGATTGCTCAATCATTCTATAATCAAACTTTGAATAGAAGGTTTGTTGCACAGCAGGTTATTTACATGCCATGGCATGTAACGAAGGCAACACTTCCCCACACTCCAAATGCTCTGCATATGAGCACCCAAATCTATTTCATGATCAGCACCTTGACTATAATCCTTTGCATTATCTGCTGCAACCTCTTGGAAATGCTGCCGATAAATCAATATCACCATCAGAAGAGAACTTTTTCAACCGAGCTCCACAATCCAATTGCGCCAACCAAGCGGCCAAAAATGTTGAATGTTCTGAAAAGAATGCGATGGCCAGCATTTACTATGCTTATTATCTACATCGTGACCCTATCGATTTTTCCTAGATACTTGAGCGAAAGCGTAAAATCAAGTTACTTTCGTGATTGGTATCCCGTATTGTTGATTTCAACTTATAACGCCGCAGATTTTTTAGGAAAAATTCTGACCATAGCATATGTACCGAAGAAAATCAATAGCGTCACATGGACGGGCATGGCTAGGATTTCATTTTATATACTCTTCGCGGCTTGTGTCCGTGGACCCAAGTGGTTTAATAGTGAGTTACCGGTGGTCTGTTAGAGCGCCGTGCTTGGGACGACCAATGGATATCTGACAAGTGTGCTTATGATCCTTGCTCCGAAGTTGGTTCCCGTTGAGGAATCGGAGACCGTTGGCATTGTTATGTCTTTGTTCTTGATGACTGGCTTGGCGATGGGTTCACTCCTTGGCTGGTTGTGGAACATATAAACTTTAGACAATGTCTTCGGTCAACATTTGAAGAAGCAAATTGGGAAAAATATCTTCGTAATATCAGAAGAGGAGGTCCATCGAATGTCTAACCTTTATGCACCCCTGCAAAAATTTCCTGTTTATCACCTCTGCTCTGCAAATTTTAATTTGTCGCTAAAGTTAAAATACTAGCCGAATATATTTTGATGGGTGTATAGGTATGAAAAAATAGCCTGTAAATAGTCTCACTTTTTCTTCCATTGCCTTTTTGTCTGGCCGTGTAAATAAACTAAACCAGGGAATGATATGATTAATGTCGGCGGCACTAGTTCCAAAATTAGCTTTCGAATTTTTTTTTTTTTGCTACACGGATTGCAAGAAGATAGCTATGACCATATGTATAGCGACAATTTCTAGTCGATAAATATTTCTAATGACTTTTATTTAGTAATCCTCAAAAAGTGGCCCTAAAAATTATCGTCAAAAGTGTCAGTAAAAATGTCACTGGATGCGGTTACTAAATACAATGATAGCTATACACGGATTGTAACTATCATTCGACAGCCAATATGGTAGCAAAATTTTTCCTTAACTAATGGGCCCAAATGAAAATTAAGCGACCAAGCCCATTTTCCCTGGGCTAAATTCTTTTTCTTCGGCCCCCTATTCCATGGAAGTGGGCTTGGACCATTCTTTACGGGCTACCCATTACCGTCAGATTCGGACACGAACCGCACATTCCAAACCAGTTAAATAAATTTCAGAATCGTTATCCACGTCCGTTGACGTGTACAATCCTCTCAACGGCTAACCTCCAGCGCGTGAACGCCTCCCGCCCCGCGATCCTCGCGAAAACTTAACCACGTACGTCCACGCGCCACCATGACGCGTAGTGCCACCTCACTCAGCCGAGCTGAAAGCAACGCCGCATTTACTGCTGAGGTTTAAAGAACAAAAACACGTGTTAGTTGCTAAACCAGTCCCGGACGGAGCTGGGAGAATCGTCGCCGTTGAACATGACACGGCCTCTAATGGGACGCCGTTAGTTGTGCATATCGGGGTAGCTTGTGGCGGTTTCCTTTCCCTTTTTTAGGACACAGCGAAAGCCAACCAACGTTGGTGCTTCTGCGTCTGTTTTGCAGGTGAAAAGATGGCGAGTTCTGGAGATAAGGAGATTGTGTCGGTGGAGCTCCCTGCTCCTCCTTCCTGGAAGAAATTGGTAATCTCTCTCTCTGTTCTCTTCTATCTTTTTGCCATGTTGTACTCTGTTTCTCTGTATGTTTCAAAATTCTTTATCAGTTTTTCTCTTTTGCGAATTTTGAGGATAAAGTACCGACTAGAAAATAGTGAATTTAGCCGTTGATTTTGCTTTAGTTGACTCGTGAAACGGTACTTATGTGATTGTAACGATTATTTAACCATGTTGAAATATTATCTTAAAAATCTGCAAAAAGTAAAATGGATGGACAAAAACTGTTGGACGGAGTGAGTGTGAGCTTTTGCTTGTCTTGATTATTTGTTTTTTTTTTTATTGTTTTGGTTGTGCGGTAGAAAAATGTTTGAGCTAGTGCCAGTTGTTGGGATGTGGCACGTAACCATAGTAGTTCAGATTTTGTTTTTAGATCTGCTTGAGACGTTGAGAGGTACAATATTTATTGTGAGAATTAGAACTAAGGGTTTGTGTTCTGAACAATATTGACCCTGAATTGACCATCAGTAGCGGATTCTCCTTCTTTATCCTCCGGATGTATTAGTCATGAATTTGTGTTCCACAAGTGTTTTTTGCTCCTCCTTCAGTGTGTGGAACTTAGGGGTTATGCTGCTGCTATGAAATTTTCTAATGTGAATTATGTGGATGATATGAAGAGTGGACTGGCCCATGGTCAATACTCAATACTGATGTGATGACATGAGTCGGAAATGTGGGTGCAGGACAAAAAGCGTTACATGAAGACCAACGAACGTAATATGAACAGTATAACCTGGATTATGAATAATATTAGTAATGCTATTAAAGTAGTTGTGTAGCAGCATAGATCACGGCAGAAGTCTTGGAACTTTTTCTAAGATGAAGTTTTGTATGCTTAGGTTGGTTGTTCTTCAACTTCCATTGGCCCTTCACTTCATGGTATGCTGAAGTTAAATGATGCCATGTAGAAAGATGGGAATCATCTCAAAAGATCATCTTGAACATTGTCTTTTCTAGGAAATTATGAAATCGACCTCAACGATTGAAATGGAAAGTTCCCATGGTCTTCAAATTGGGTTTTTCTTATAAAAAGCTCGATTTTGATATGAGATACCCAATTATGATGGCTTGGTTCTCTTCTCAATCCAGAACTTTTTGAGTGTTTGAAAATTCTTTTTCAATGCTTTCATCATTTTACACGTAAACCACTATCTTATGGTTGTTTGAGAACCGAGAATTACTGGACTCTTTTCGCTGAAACATCCCTGAACCTACAAATTCGCCAATTATGAGTTGGGTGCTTTAACCTGTTGGCTGGTTATTGAAATTGGAATCTTGCTATTAGATTGTGGATACCTATGAAGCATAGGTGCGGCACCACGGGTGAAGCACTGCACGGGCGCGTGTGAGGTGCGTGTCCGATAATTATGATTTATGATTTTTTAAATACCGGGTGCGGCTCCGATACGGATCGGGTGCGTTTTGCTTGTTTATGGGATGAGAACACAAATTTTAAAAGATTTTTCAATAGTCAAAACATAAAAAAATTTTGGGGGTTCAAATTATAAATAATGAAACATATACGTAACATACCTAAATCAATAGATTGGGGAGAAGGAGAATATAAGAGAAAGCAGCAGCGGTGAAGACAAAGCAGCCACGAGTGACCACCCGCGACCACTGACGACCATCGGCAACCACTTGAAACCACCGATGACCACCGACGACCACCGACGGAGAGTTTGAGAGGAGAGAGAAGAGGAAGCAACAGCCACCGACCGGAGGCAGCACCGTCGGTGGCCATCAAACTGCTGCTCCTACCGTTTTGGTGGAAACCAAAAAAAAAAAAAAAAGAGGAGAAGTAGAAGAAGAACTCTGGCGAGGGTGAACACGGCGGCAACGGCTCTTGTCTGACTCTCTCTCTTCCTTCAGGAGAGACTTCCTTTATTTATTTATTTAAATAACCAGAGAGTTCTATCTTCACTTTGCTCAACTTTATTTGTGGGCTTTCTCACTTGTGGCCTTTAGAAGGCCACGTGTGCAGCTGTACGGAATTGGTCTTTAATGAGTAGAAGATGACTAAATGACCCTATTGACCTATAATCTTATTATAGTTGTTCAATTTTTATATATTTGTACAAGAGCTCATTAAACATATTTATTTCGAAAGCAAAAATTAATTATTATAAAAGCAAGCAAATATTAATTATTTAAAATTATAAAAAAAATTTGCCTTATCCTAGCCGCACCCGTACCCTGTTTCTTTTTAAAATGCCGTATCGGCGTATCCGCAACTGGTCGTATCTGCACCCATATCCGTGTCACTTGTTCAAAGTGGTTGTGCTTTTAATGGGGGTCACAAGAAATTTGAGTGTTGCCACAGGCCTATATTAGTGAAAAGTTAAAGTCTCGGAAGCCGATTGGTTGTATTTGTCATTTCACTATTCTAAGCAGCTGTGGTTATCTTCATTCCCGCTGCTGGCCATCTGAAATGGTCTTAGTGTTTGGTTCCTTTCGCAAAGGCATTGAACCAATACAGAGATCATACTGATCGAGTGATAAAAATTTTGTATGTTGCAGAGAAAGATAGGTTCATATGAATATGGACTGGACCAAAGCTCTAACAGGTTGAAGGTTAGGAGAAAATATGGCTTATGTGATTTGGAGGTGCTAACTGACTTGCTAGGGTTCATGGTTGGATCAAGTATAGCTACCATTTGCTCTAGAAGCTTAAGCTCTTCGAGTGGTCGAATATTCTATTTCATGCTTACCAACATCTAGAAAAATAATTAAAGTTGACTTGCTTTATGAATGGGGCTTCACTAGTTATGAAGGACATGTATGCAATTTTTTTTATTTGTATATAGTTGAAAGAGACTTGTTTCCCGTTATTGTGGGATTTTTACTAGTTACATAGTTAAGGGTAGAACTTTCAGTTCAACAGATCAAAGGGATTACACTTCATTGGCATCAAGTTCTGATTGACTAGCCAGATATGAGGGCACAAAATTGATGTGTTAGGAATCCGTAGGATTAGCCGCTTCACTTCATTCTGGATTCAGTACATGGTTGAGACATGTATAGTAGACATATATAGCAGTGTCTGGAATGATATATTAGCTTCAGTTGTATGTGAGGAGTCACTACAGGAAATGTAGTCTTAAAAGCAAGCCTGGTTACTTTAACCTGCCCTCGAGGTGATCTATATGATTGGTATCTGTAACACAGTTAATGACTAACATTATAACTCAAAACTTATTTTAGCTTAAGTGTTTAGCAAGGCTGATAACTTCAGTATCTTAGCCTAATGAGATATGTGCATATATGAGCGGCAAGTCTGTTGTTCATGAAAAAGTTTAAATGCAGTAATGAGATGACATTCAAGAAGTATAATGAGACAATAAGTGCTTGGGAATTTGCTGAAAACTGAGGAATTTGAGTTGGAAACAATAGGGTAACAGGTGAAGCTAAAATGAAGACGACCACTGTTATACATTGGTCATCAAAATTATCCATTTTCCTGTGCCTTCTTCTTTCAGATAGAGATATGTTATTGCTAAATTTATGTTGGTGACTTATTTAATGGTTGTCTGCCTTTTTTTACCCTTGCAACCCTATTCTTTTCCTGTTATTTTTCTCCTATTATATTACCTTATTATGCCGCGACATTGTGCTTAGGGTGTGATATCTCTATCTTCTCCTTCAGAAGTATGAAGGAGAGATAAATCTTTTTCTTTTTGAAAAGCAGTAACAACGGTTTCTTTGCAGGTCATACCAAAGAAAGGGGGTACACCGAGGAAGAATGAGATTATATTTATTGCCCCCACAGGGGAGGAGATTAAAAGCCAAAAACAGTTGGAGCAGTACCTGAAATCAAACCCTGGAAACCCTGCAATGGTGGAGTTTGACTGGGGTGCAGGTGAGACTCCAAGAAGGTCAGCAAGGATCAGTGAGAAGGCCAAGGCAACACCACCAACAACAGAGGCTGAGCCGCCAAAGAAACGAGCTCGTAGGTCTTCAGGTGCAAAGAAGGGTAACAAGGAGATGGAAGCTGTGACTGAACAAACTGAAATGAAAAAAGACGTTGTAACGCAAGATGCAGCAGTCGCTGACAAGAAAAATGAGGAAGAAGGAATTAAACGAGAAAATGATGTACATGCATCCACAGAATTTCAGATTGAGCACAAAAACAAAGCACATGAGGAATCTGCAGAGATGAGTATCCCGGATGCTAAAACCGATAAAAATGATCCAGAGGAAATTGGGAAGAATGATGTTCCGAGCCAGAATGAGATGAAGGTAACAGAGGAGGGTGGTGCTGAGGTGGTGGCAGCGGACAAATCCACCAACAGTGTTGGTGGTACAGATAGGGGAGAAAATGTGGAAGATAACCAGGTCTCTGGAGAGGTAGAGCTAACAACCGGGTTTGCCTGCCAAAACAAATGGTACAGATGATGAGAAACAGACTGACTTAATAAGTGTCGCTGTGGAAACAAATAATAGATCAGAGAAAGAAATGTTTAATGGTGGGGAACTTGTAGAGGAAAAAGGGAGCAAATGCAATCTGCAGGTAGAGAAGGGAGGAAAGGAAACAGAGACAGAGGTCAGTGAAAATGTCAGAGTCAACCAGACAGCACATCCACCTCCCACCCCGGTGAGCTGTTGATTATCTCCTCGGGTCATCTGTGATGTATTCTCCTTCCGTGTCATCATCTAGCCTTCTTTCAGTTTGCTTAGGAGTAGATTAATTTAGCTTACGAGATCAGCATCTATTCCCGTTTTTACTTCATTTGTATCACCTATCAGGGGAGTGGGTGAGTTGAGGCTCAAACCTGCGAGTTTGCTAGCATAGCTTGGCCTCCCTGTTATCTGAATCTTCCAGGGTTGGTTACGACAAGGTGGAGATTAGCTTTGTAGTATGTGGGCATTGTATTGGGTTTTGGTACTGCATTGACACATCATATCTTGGAGATTAACTTCAGTTATGTTGATGTATAGAGACTAGGATAGAGACTCGGGGCCCTTTGCGGCATGAGTTTGTTTGAATAAGCTCGGGCATGTTTATATAGACAGCAAGGCATGTGATGCATCAAGTAGCTTGTTTTCGCAATCCTTGGTACGATCATGGCTTGATATTGTGGTTAAGGTTAGCTTCTATTAATAAATCATGAACCATCAGGATTGATGTCCAGATACCATGGATGTCATGACACCATTCTTAAACCGGTTGGTGTTGCAGCTTGCCGGAAAAAGAGAGCTACTGGGCAGCAACTTTCCTGCCACTGCCTCCGGCACTGCTGCTGCTTCTGTAGAAGCCTCCCACCGTTATCACTAGGGAGACCTCTCTCCATTCTTCAGTACCACTAGAGACTCATAACAAAATGGAAAATATTATCTTATAATATGCGAGTGTTCCTGGGGTTCAGCGTGCGACATCAATGAATGATGATGTGAAAAAAATTTCGTTTGAATATATGAAACCAGTGTAGTGGATTCATACCCGACTTTGTGACAGTTTCTTAACTGCCTAAATGCACCATGAAGGGACGCACATCCTCACCCAAAAGAAAAGCAGTTTGTGCGCATTAGTGACAAATTTTCTGTAACGTGGAAAATTCACACCAATTGTCACCGAGTATGTGATTAGTGAAAGTTTCGCTATTAGTGACTATTTGAACTGAAAATTTCTATGACCACAAATCAACCGACAATCCAACATCACATGAGTAATGGGCATTGAAAGGCTAATATGATAATTTCGGGTTCTATATCAGTTGGTTGGGCGCCTCAAGTAATAAACACGAGTATGGTAAAGAAGAAGATGTTTTGAGTGCTTATCGTAGATATTCGTGTTTCTCTGTTACACTTCCCAGCAATTGTAATTGAGGGCTTATCCTTTCTTGTGAAAGCTCATAATTCGAGTCTCATGAAGCGTAAAAACGGGGGAGGGCTCTCATTTGTAATAACCAGTCCTAGTATCCTCCGATGGAGAAAAATTGTAAAAAATCTGATGCAAAAGTTTCCCGTCTGCAGATGTCACGAAAAAACGAGCAATAACCTTGGCTGGCTTAATTTTTGGCATGGGCATATCATATTTGTCGAACTGGGAGCTAGAAAAGTCACGAAATTAAAATTGGTATATTGCATACAAAGAGGTCAAAAGATCTGCAAAAGGTGGTATATTTGTTGACAGTCGTGTCGTGGTGGTTGCTGAGGGTGTCGGTGATGGACTGATGCCTGATAGCGTATAGATCAAAGCCTCGACGGCTACAGTGTGGATGATAGCGGCAGATCCAGCATTGGTTAAATTAAGGGGGGTGGCAAGAGAGCCAATTCAATCACATCATACTAGCGTTAGTAAAGAGTAAATGGGTCATTGCACCAAATTCTTTAATATTCCATAACGATAGACATTAATGTCGTTATAAGTATTGAATTGTGTTGCGACTGACATTTATGTTTGCCGATGTTTGCCTTTAATCTTCAACGGTAAGATGGCATCATGAATTTACCTCCTCAGTCAAATGAATCAAAGACAGGTTATTCAAGCCGAATTTTAAAAATTCACAAGAAATCACATGCGACTGATATTTACGTTTGCCTTCAAGTTTGGTCATTATTTCTTTCTTCAATACTTTGTTTTGACCCGCAAACAGGCCGAAGATCATCTTCATCGCCTAAATTAGGCGCAAAAGGAAAAGTTTTGGTTACTAGTTTTTTTCCTTAATTCCGACTTCTTTGTTCGGTTACAGATATCTGACAGTGCCAAGTACTAAAATGAACTGGAAAAACAAACGTTATACTCCGGAAAACCCAAAAGGAAATCTGGTAAAAGCGCTTCCACTGTTTGATAGATATTCCAAACTTCAAAAGTCCATGGGGAAAGGTATATAACTGGAAGAGTAAGGCAAAGAGAACAGGCAACCTTTGAGATGGAGAAAGGAAAACGAGAAATTCTATTTTAAAGATCAAGAAAGGAGGAATATATTCGAAGCCCTCCCACAACAAAAGCTTAACTCCCCGGCAAATCCACAGTTCGAATTCATCTCATGGCGGAAGGCTTGGAATCTTTGTTGGGTCTGCCATGGCATGCCTGGAGAGGAAGCTTTGCATCCCACAAACCCATTATCGGGGTCCAAGCTACCGTTTCTAACAAATTGCTACAAGTTAGCAGTCCATGCCCCCATCAGTTCTACAATTAGGATTGTTTCCAGCATTTGGTTCAACAATGGGGTCCTCTTCTTTACTCCTCTGGTCTCTTCTTCTTTTCTTGATCGCCTTTCCTCGTGGTATGATCTTTTCTTTTCTTTTCTTATCCTGTACTTTCTGGTGAACTGACGGGATAGATGGTGGTTATCATTAGTGGCATGACAGTGTTGCTGTAGTCAACGATGTAATTTGCACAATGGCGACTTTTGAGTTGGACTCAATTAAGTATTGTCAAACTGTTGGAAAAGTATCCATGTGTACATGTTCGACTTCTCTTCTAAAGTTAAAGCCGACAAAAATTATGAAATGAGATGGTATTTGTTAAGTTAGTAAATGAAAAGTGGAAATATTAGTCAAGAATTGAGGTCAATTGTTGTTTAGGAAAAATAATGTTGTTAATTTGCAAATCTGACCTTCTGTTAAGGACGTTGTTCAGTAATGCATGATCTCTGCAGTTAATAACATCTCAAGTGAAGTGCGAACTAAAGGTGACAATGGTTCAAATCCCATTTAGTTTTTCAGTATGATCTCTGTTGGATATAAATGCTAGAATCTGGTGCAAGACATCTTATTATTCTTAATATGGTTTTCTTATGAATGTTTCCCGATTTTCCCTGGAAACTGGGGGAACTTATGTACTGCAATGAGAATACTTCTGGGGTCCCAATTGTTCTTGGGGATAGTACGCTTTATAGGGCTAACCTCTCTTCTTGTTTCTTTTGCTAGTGACATTGGTGCATGCATTTACGGGTACGTATGGGATCAATTATGGGAGGATCGCAGATAATCTACCACCACCTGGAAGCGTTGTTACCCTTCTCAAGGCAGCAAAGGTTAAAAACATCAGAATTTATGACGCTGCTCATGAAGTTCTCACAGCCTTAAAAGGGTCAGGAATAGAGATAATAGTCGGGCTTGGGAATGAGTATCTGAGGGACATCAGTGTGAGTGAGGATCGCGCCATGAATTGGGTGAAAGAAAATGTGGAGCCATTTCTTCCTGGTACGCGCATCCGTGGAATCGCTGTGGGAAACGAGATCTTGGGAAGTACTGATCAGGAACTCTGGGAGGTTCTACTGCCGGCTGTGAAGAATGTTTACAATGCCCTTGATCGGCTGCATCTGACTAAGGTAGTTGAGGTTTCAAGCCCACATTCTGCTGCTGTATTTGCAAGTTCCTTTCCTCCATCTGCAGGCGCTTTTAAGGAGACTATTCTTCCCTACATGAAGCCACTATTGGAGTTCTTTGAACAGATCAATTCTCCTTTTTATATCAATATCTACCCATTTCTGGCCTACATTAGTGATCCGGATCACATCGATGTTAAATATGCTACTTTCCAATCAAATCCTGGGATTTATGATTCCAATACCAAACTGCATTATGATAACATGTTTGAGGCTCAGATAGATGCAGCTTATGCGGCTCTAGAGAAGGCTGGGTTTGAAAAGACGGAGGTCATAGTTTCAGAAACCGGTTGGGCTTCTCGTGGAGATGCAAACGAAGTAGGAGCGACGTTAAAAAATGCTAGGACCTACAATTATAACTTGCGTAAACGTCTATTGAAAAAGAAGGGGACCCCCTACAGGCCGAAGGTTGTCGTGAGGGCATATGTTTTTGCGTTGTTTAATGAGAACTTGAAGCCCGGGCCAACGTCTGAGAGAAACTTTGGGTTGTTTAAAGCAGATGGGAGCGTTTCGTATAATATCGGGTTTACTGGACTTAAACCTTCTTCAGCAGCATCGTCTCTTCACTCTTTGAAGGTAAGCTTATTTTGAGTGCCTTCCACATTTCTGTTTACTTAATGCATGCATAAATATGGTTTTGGTATTGCATTCACCACGGACAAGTTCCTGAATTTACAAACCCTCCAATCTAGCCCTGTAGTCCAAAAAATAAGGTAATTGACGGCAAATCTTACAGTAGTTCCAGTATTGGAATGTTTCCACATTGAGCTATTACGATGAGAATTTCGTAACAAACAAGAATTTGTATGGCAATTGATAAGAAACATCCCAATTTTCCCTCATTGCTTCCCGCCCCCCCTCCCAAAAAAAACCAACCCCAACCCCTCCCCGCCACTCCCTCACCCCACCTCCCGACCTTCTGCCGTGATCACTGTAGCAACCAAGAGTACTTGTTTCTGGTGCTATCTTTTTTCCATCAACTGAGTTTTTTCCCAGTTCTCTGTATAGATTCAGATGCTCAAACTCACAAAGATTAGTACAGCAAGTGGAGCCTTGTATGCCCGATTGCCTTTTTCTACTGTCTCATGACTTCCATTTTCTTGGTTTCCATGCTCCTATCAAAAGTTTTGAAAGCTTTGAAAAGTTTCGAAAGTTTTGGCAGTTCTTGAAAAGTTTTGTGCATAAGATGATCCATGGCTAGCTCTAGCTCAAAATTAAGTATAAACCTTAACTTTACTACTAGTGCGATGACTTGTATTGCTTTATTTTTGAACTTGAAAAGTAAGAACCAAACTGAAACCTTATTGTTGGTGCATTAAAGCATGACACCAAAGCATATATTTGTCTGGAGAAGGACTTTAGTTCCTAGATCATTTACATGCGGTTTACATGTATGCATACAGAGGAAGAGTAAAGGTGGGGATATTAGGTTCAGGGAGGGAGTAGGAGGGGAGAAAATTAGAGTGAAAGCACCACTCGTGGTATTTTTGTGGTAAAGAACATAAGCAAAGATACACTGGGGGCCCAAATCGTACCATCATCTGAAGTTGCTTTGGTACACTTTTGGTCCAGTTTAATGCAGGACACAATCTCTAGGAAATTACGCGGTTAAACATCTATCATTACACAACTAGATGGCTGCTTAAAAAAGATTGATCTTGATAAGTTAGCCAGTTAAGACCACATTTCCAGTTACCAATATCATTTTCTGTGCTCGTTTCCATATTGTTTTTGTTCTCTAGCAAAAGCTGAAAAACTTGTTTTTGAAGAGACTAATTTTTACTTTACGGACAGCCAAAATCTGGCCTTACCAAGTTGTTTCCAAAATGATTTTCTATTGTCAATAAAACAGATAAGATCGATACACGTACTTTCCCAACTAACATGGACTGTCTTTTTGGTTCCTCGACAAGCTCAGTTTTACGGAGCAACACATATCTGGTCTTTTCTTCATATTTCTCTCGTTCACCAACAAGGAGAGAGAAGTATTAACATTGTATATCATAATGTATATGTACAGACAGACATACATTGCATTGTCTTTGCCTTCGGATATACACCACCAGTTCTGGTGTATGACTTCTGTCATACACTATGCAAGTATACGCCGATGACTTCTAGACGCGTTTTGATAAGAAAGATATTAGTACAGGAGCTGCAGATAGTTGAGGGGTAAACCTATGTTCAAGAGGGTAAAAAAAAGAAAAAGAAAGAAAACAACCCAGGACCCATATCCCCTCATTCCACAACATTAGTACAGAACTGATGACGAGAGCCACAAATTGTGCCTACGGCCTTGCCCTTCAGCAAAATCTTGAAATGGTATGGCTGAGTCAGGAAAATCCTTCTTAATCTGGCAAATAATGAGGCTCAAGAAGCCAATCTAGAGCTGTAATTTGACGGTTGAAGTTTGACGTCTAAGTTTTCGTTGATTTAGTTAGCATGCCAGTAAGATGCTTCGAGGGAAGTCTGGAAAGAAAAAGTTTAATGTTAGGGTAGGAAATTGGAGCAACAATGAAAATAACCAACGATTGTTGTATGACTTGTTGACATATGAAGCAGGTCATTGCACTTGTTAATGCTGGTTTTCCGTTATTATGTCCTGCACTCCTGTTGTCCTAATGTTCAACTTAATTTGCAGGGGACTGGACTTCGAAGTTGGTTTGGATCCTCCTACTCGTTGCTTTACACAACTTGCTCTGCAGCTGTGCTTCTGATTTTAATGGCATGACCAGTCAAAAGCCTTTAAGGCTCTCATTTTTCATTTTATAATTCTTAACTGTACACATGATTGTAAGTTCATAACTCATTAAAATTTGGTTCACTGTATATATTCTCTGGAACAGTCCCTCCTGAAATGCTAAAAAGTTGCTGATGGTTTTTATAATTAATTTTAGCAATGTATAATACCCTACGTGGGCTGATGGCCTTCTGCAATTTAATTGGTTGTTTAGTTTGCTTCCTATTTAGGTTTTCCAAAATTTATTCAATTAATCTGTTTCATTTGCTTCTTGCAACTTCAGCAGAAAGTATTTGAAGTTTCGAACTAAAAATTCCTCTGTTATCAATGTTCAACATAAAACGGGCTACTCGCTTTCAGCAAGTAGGTCATATAGAATAAATGAAACCTCGCCATCAGAATCTGATGACCTTGTGCAACTAGGTATGCTTCAAGAATTCCGCAGGCAAAAATTATTGATGTTGTTTCTTTTTCATACATCATTAAGTTCATTGCACGATAATAATTTATTCCCTTTTCATTTCCTTATTAGGTTTTAATTTCTTGAGAACAAAACTAAAATGTGGGGAACTGCCAATCCCTGTTGCAAGTGTTTGTTAATCTCCCTGGAGAGACTCAGGTTTTAGCTTAACATATACAGTGGTAGCATAAGGCCACATCCAGGCCATCACTGTGTATGTATATAGGCACTCTCTAACCTTCTCCTTGGTTAGTAATTTTACTCCAAAAAGAAAGAGTAGAATTAGGAGAGAGGTGGATAGGTTACTCTCCAAACGGCGCATCGAGGATCTGAGACAATTAAAGTTGGGAGGTGCCTCTCAATTGTGCAGTAGCACATTCTGCTTGAACTTCTACCAAGAGCTTCATCATTGGTGACATCCCAAGAAGTTTCCCATCTTCTTCTTTTCTGTTACTGTCATCTTCAGTTATTCTTATTCAGTATTGCCTCCAAATGGTGCAGTCACATATTTCTGGTGTATCACCGACTTGTGGATGTACCGTGTTTTCCAGCCAACGAGAGCGATGTCCAACAAGTAACAAAAGACCTGGCAACCTAATAAAGTGTTGGTCCAGCAAACATCACTCTCTAACAAACATCACACTCTAACGCTGTGGCCGACCTGTACTACATCTGAAAGTGTTGGTCCAGCCAACATCACAGCGTTGTTGTGGCCGACCAGTAGATCAGAACCTCGGGCATCGGCCAGCAGTGCCAGGCAAGGCTAGAAGGTAGTCGACACACACCACGTGTGATACCAACACTGACGGGAACACTGGACTTGCAATTTTCGGAACAACAAATTTTGAATGCTGCAGGATACATGAACATGTTCATATAAATTTCAAGCACATTCCACCCTCATGAAAAAGTAAAACACCAACAAGAAAATGTAAACCATGGATACAAGTCATATTTGAAATAAAATTACTACACAATGATACGGTAGTGCAAACTAAACGATTTCCATCTCTTCCATCCACGAAGATTGAATGGCTATCAATTGCCCTATGGTCCTTTGAACCTCCATCATCAACCTCTTCCCTGCACATGCTTATCAATTGAGAAATCCGTCTTCTACGTTAGCTTGCCTTGATCAATGAGCTCCATCCTCCTTTCACCTAGACATAAGTCGACTGGAATACAATATAACATTGAGATTTGCCCTAGTCTTCCATTTTATAATACAATCTTAACTTTTCTTAACATTCCATCATGAACTTCAATTTAAGTCTAGAAGTTTGCAATTTGACCTTACGGGTCGGACACTTCTGCATAAGGTCTCTGACACGATGTCCAATAATAAAAGTAAAAAAAGAATGTTCAGACACGTCACACGTCAAACACAATACCTCTACCAAGAAGAGGTGTCCGTCCTTCATAGAAGCTAGTCATCAGGGTCTAACTGCCTTCCACCAAGACTCCCACCACACCCCGAGCTGCACCTTCTCCGACCTCAGATACATCAATGCTTGTGCACCAACTCCATCGTCGAGCGGACCGCTTCTCTCTCTAAACTTCTCTCCTCCTTTTCTTTTTCTCTAAGAAACCCTACCGCCGCCCCTTCCTCCTTCAGCTTCCATGGCTGTGAGGATGGAAGGGGAGGCCCTCCCTGTACTCCTTCTCCTCCTCTTCTTCCTCTCAATGGCATCCTCTCCTGCTCCCTTGACACTCCATCTCTGCCAAATCGCGCCGTCCATCACCGTTTTCCTCCACGCTCCGATCATCAATCCCCCCACAGATCGGACCTCCTTCGGCCTCAAGGTTTCTCCCCTCCTTCTGATATCTTCAGATCTGAGATTTGTTCTCAGATCCGTCATCATCCTTGCCAGATCTATGATCCTGCTGGTTTGGCTAGATAAATCCGATGTAATCAGAAATGGAGAACTTGTGGCTTGAAGATACCGGATTTGCGAGAGTTGGAGGATGCACACTCCCTTCGAGCTGCGGATCGCTTCGATCCGGCCTTGGGAGGACCCCCTTCAGCTGTTGGAGCTCCGATGAAAGCCCCGGCAATAATGTAAACTGCCACCACAAGTGGCCCATGGCTCCCCCTGTTTCAGTGGGAGCTAGGGATTTGATGCATTTTTGTGCATCTTCCCACCTCTAGCTACCCTTTAATTTGGTAACTCCAAATACGGGTAACCCTTATGTTTATTGCGCTTTCCTTCAAGGCCATGTGGGCCATTTTCCAAGACCATCCGTTTGGATGCGTTGTCTTAGTTGTTCCAGAGATACCCATTCGGTTATCGCCTTAGGTTGTAATGGGTAATGTCTTTTGATGAAATTTGCTTAGGAAAAAAAAACTCCATCGTCGAGCCCAAAAAACTGGTGGGACCATGGCTCCTCCTCTTTCTTCTCCTTGTTCCTCAGCTGCTATTTGCTAGTTTGTTTCTCACCCCAGTTTCAATTGCCATAGGCTTCTGAGGAATGGTTAACTGTTGACAGTCTTCGTGTTTTCACTTTTATAAAGATTTCTCTGTGGTTTTGATTTTGCAAAAGCCAGACTATAGTGGGCTGATCATATTCTCGATAAAGTACTTTTGGACTTTACATTTAGACGAAATAGGGACACATACATCCAGAAGGTGAGAAGAGCAGATCTGCCAATGGCCTTTTGATATGACCAATTTGCAAATACTGTGCACAGCACACCAATTGTGCGTGTGGAAGGTCGTGGAGTGTATATCCAACGCATACGCGCACTGCATGAAAGCCATTCCGGACTCTAATGGGAGTATAAAACTGGGTAGAGAGTAGCTTTCAAAGGTTCGAGGCTGTCAAACTTCTCCTTTTGCAGGGCTTGCAAAGAAAGTAAAAGCTGTGAGAAACGGGGCCTAAAGAAGTTTGAACTGAAGCAATTCATGTTGTTGAAAATGAAAGCAGATTGACCAGTAATCCAGACAAAAGGGTAGAGGAAAGAAAGGGGTGGGTGGAGGGATACAAGTGGTGGGAGGTCTTGTACGTTGACATTAGAGGCTTGGCTATGAAACACAAGTGACTGACCTTTCTTCTTCCAACCGGAATGTCAAATTAAAGCATTGAAATTTCTTTCCTTTTGGCCTTGTTTGCAATGGCCAGAGAGCACATTGACTACAAGAAATTTCGTAATTTGCTTAACGAGAAGAGTACTGTCTGATTTCATTAGCTATGCAAGATGCAGCCAATTTGCTCCCCATATAACCATCGAAGAAGGAAAAATCCTCGTTAGGATTATATCCGTCGAGAAATGCTATCTTCGTCCCTTCACATACCAGTTCACTTCATATTTGTCGCTATAAATGTACTTCAATGACTATTACTAGCCTTATAACAATACAATGAGAGTACAATGACATAACAGAGGGTGCAAATAATATTTTTCATAATTTTTTTAATAAAAGTTAGTCAATTAGTCAACTTTCATTCAAGTAGAGGCCAAACGCGAGTTACTAGTTCTTTCCATGGGTATGCGGACCCCATTGGAATGTACACAAAGTCTCCCCTGCATCCAATGAGGATCAGAGTTGAACCCAACATTTCTTCCTTGTACAATGATTTACTATACTTGTATTGTCTAGTGTAGTGATCTCTTCTCTCTGCCTATCTTTTTTTGATGTCATCTTATTTTGTGTTAATATCATGCCAGTGTTAGGAGAATAAAATGGAGAGCCCAAGTGTCCACTAAAATGGTCTGTATATCGCATGAGTTCAACTTGATCTAAAAGTTCGAATTCATAACACTTGTGATTTGATCAATATATTATGCTCAACTTATTCTTGTAGTTACTCTCTTAAACGGTTACAACTGCTTTTTATCTACTTAATTGTTCTTTTATTATCATTTTTTTTGGTCCAATGTTCTCGATTGCGTGTGTTGTAAGGAACCGCCACTTACTACCTCGTATCACCTACTTTTGGAATTGGTGTAACCAAACCCGTCGTTGTCTGACATGAATAGTGCAACTCTGAATTTACTGATTCAGACTTTGATAAGAAAATTGGACCCAATTCTACCTTTTTTTTTAATTTACTTATTTTTCTTAAACACATCCTAATGCAGATACCTTGTAAATTGTACACCCGCGGGTGAGTTAAAACTTAAAAGCAACCAATATAATATAAACAAATATAAGCTTGGAAAGTTTTGTCAACAACAAGAAAGAAGTATCTCTTGATTATGAAGACAAATGTGAATCTTCACTGGTGGGGTCCAACTCCAACCCTCCATCACCATTAGCGTAATCATCACCGTTGATCTGATCAAGAACAAGCACCAATCCCATGGCAAAGGCACCATCGAAGCCAGGCTTCAGCGACAAAGAGAAAACGTCCTTGCCAAGCACCACGTTGGTGGAAGCATCCACTTTGCGTCGGATCTCGGCCACTGCTTCCTTGCCCGCATTGAAGATGGTGCAGCAACGCTGTGCGAATGACCCATCGATCTGGTACTCCTCGCCTGGATTCCCGCACATTTCCACCGTCACGCTTGACCGTCCGATGATGGATGATCTGCGCACGCTGAAGATTGGCTTCTGGCCCTCCGTCTTCTCTCCTAAGAACCCTTCCCAGCGGTGGTGGAGACTCGGTCGCTGTTAAGTTGGCAATGAGGTAAAGCATGAAATAAGCCGACTCTCCGGGTTGACTCAAAAACGAGTACTGAGGTTGAACCACGAACCGGTTGCTAATATTTTGGCCGCTGGCCGGTTGTAGAAAGGGCCTACAACTCTCATGGGTAGGTTGTTAAAAACCCCAAAACAGATGTCACTTACGATATACCGTACAATAGGATGGAAGGCTCTTTCTGCCGTTGGCAGCTGCCAAAATTTATTCATTATTAACAGTTGGCTGAAGCTTACGCTCCTTTCCTCTTAAAAGTAAAAATTCATTTTTGCAGACAGCTAAACGCTGTTAGAATTGGGTTTTAAACCCATTGTAAAGAAGCAACTTTGACTCAATTTTTTAATTGGTTCTAAATCATATTTTAGTTAGGAACAAATTGATTCATGATCCTCTATTGGAATAAATGATCATGGTATATTCACATGTTTAAAACAAATGGAAAGTGAATGAAAAAATTGACGTTGAAGTTGGTGGTTCAACTTGAAGGGAAGAGAAAATCCCACATAGAAGAATAAAGTCAATGTTGTCGCCTTATAAGGCTTAGCCTTGAGCTAAGAGTTGAGTCCCTTGGAGGTACCCATGTTTTGTAAGGAGAGAAGATCTAGGTTACGTCCACCACACGCGCGCGCCCGGCCCCGTCCAGGTCCGTGGCTTGGGCCCATCAAGCTTTATTCTTTTTGGTACAAAAACATTTTAAATAAATAAATTTTATTTATTTATTTTCTTTTCCGAAAGTTGTGACCTTTCCAGTTAGCAGTTTTTTCTGTGAAGAGTTGCACCCGCCAGTGAAAACTCTGTGTATAAAAACGAGTCAGTTTTCAAAACATTTTAATTTTTTCCCGAATTATTTTTTGTATTATTCTGTCTCCGAGTTTCCTGTGTCCGGAAAGAGTTCAGTGCCATTATTTTGGTTCGCCGGGTCTGAAGATTTGGGTGCTCCTATTTTCAGAAGTGCTACCGTTGTATCCTGGGAGGCTTTTCGTCAAGAGACCGTCAGCACCGTTGCGGGACGAATAAAGTCTTAAGGACAGTGAATCAAATTCACGCCTCGGTTCTCCATAGTTGTTTGTCTGATTTTGCTGTGAGTTAATTTTAATTGTTCTTGCTAATACTGTTTGTTCTGTGTAGTAAACTACATTTCGGTATTTTCGTACTTAATTGATTTCTGTACAAGTATACACAAAACCATCTTTTTTCCAACAATCTTAAGACTTTATTCCGCACTTTGTGTTGCATGTGTAGAAATAGTATTTCCAAACAGTGTTTTCAATTTCGTTTTCAAGCATATACTAAAATTATTTTCAGTTTTTGAATTTAATTTTAATAATTACTATACTCTATTTTTGTTATTGGTTTGTGTTAGACTGGACTGTTTATTAATTATTGTTATATTCTATTCATAGATATAACAATGGCTACTAATGAAACCAATTCGGAAAGTGGACCGGTTAATGCCAACGTGCAGAACAGTGGTGGGACTGTGTATGCGATGCCTTATGTGGCACCTGCTCATGGTTCCATTGGACTTGGTGAAAGACCAGAAAAGTTCAACGGAAAAGATTTTAAGAGATGGCAACAGAAAATGTTGTTCTATCTTACCACCTTGAATTTGGCAAGGTTCTTGCAAGAGGATGCACCAGATCTTGGTGAAAATCCTGACCGGCAAACAGTGGCTGCCGTGGATGCTTGGAAGCATTCAGATTTCTTGTGCAAGAACTACATCCTCAATGGATTGGACAATGCGTTGTATAATGTATATAGTCCAATGGTCAATGCGAAAGCATTATGGGAATCCTTGGAAAGGAAATACAAAACGGAAGATGTCGGCTCAAAAAATTTATAGTCGGCAAATTCCTTGATTTCAAGATGGTGGATTCCAAGACTGTGATCAGTCAAGTCCAAGAGTTTCAGCTAATTCTGCATGATATTTATGGGGAAGGGATGGTACTTGGAGAGTCTTTTCAAATGGCTGCTTTGATTGAAAAATTGCCACTCACTTGAAAAGATTTTCAAGAACTATTTGAAGCATAAACGCAAGGAGATGAAGCTCAAGGATTTGATTATGAGATTGAGGATCGAGGAAGATAATCACTAGTCCAAGAAGAAGGCCGGTAATTATCATCAAGAAGCCAAGGCAAATGTGGTAAAATTTTCGAATCGGATGGTCAAAGTGGAGCAAGTGGCTCAAATTCCAAGGGCGGTGATAAAAAGAGGAAGTTCAGCGGGAATTGCTATGTGTGCGACAAGCCAAGCAATCGAGCTAAGGATTGCTACAGTCACAAGAACAAAGGGAAGAAAGGAAAGCATTCTCAAGCCAATGTGACAGAAGTTACCAAAATAACCGAGGACGTGACAGATTTGAATCTATCGGCGGTAGTATCCGAAGTCAACTTGGTTGAAAATCCCAAACAGTGGTGGGTAGACATGGGCGCTACTCGACATGTGTGCTCCGAACGAAGTATGTTTACTACATATGAGAGCGCCAACAATGAAAATCTATTCATGGGAAACTCTTCCTCTTCAAAGGTGCTAGGAATGGGCAAGGTGGTCTTAAAGATCACATCCGGCAAGGAATTGAGTCTCAACAATGTGCTTCATGTGCCAGACATTCGGAAGAATCTAGTGTCAGGCTCATTGTTGAGTAAGAATGGTTTCAAGCTAGTGTTTAAGAGTGATAAATTTGTACTCACTAAAAGTGGGATGTTTGTAGGAAAAGGGTACTTATGTGATGGTCTGTTTAAGTTAAATGTAATGACCATCGTGCCTAAAGCTGTACTGAATTCCGATATGAATAAAATTATTTCTTCTGCTTGCTTGTTGGAATCTCCTAATTTATGGCATCGTAGATTAGATCATGTAAATTATGGTTCCATACAAAAACTAGTGAAAAATGAATTTTTGCCTAAAATGAATTTTGACTCACATAATGCATGTGAAATTTGTGTTGAAGCTAAAATGGCAAGAACGTCTTTCAAGTCAATTGAAAGAAGTACGGAACCTTTAAGTCTAATTCATAGTGACATATGTGACTTAAAGGTAGTACAATCTAGAGGAGGAAAAAAGTATTTTATTACTTTTATTGATGATTGTACTAGATTTTGTTATGTATATTTGCTTAGAAGCAAGGATGAAGCCTTGGAAGCATTTATGCAATATAAAATTGAGGTTGAAAATCAACTTAGCAAGAAAGTCAAAGTACTAAGAAGTGATAGAGGTGGAGAATATGTTTTCCCTCTTGCAAAATTTTGTGCCGATCACAGTATCATTCATGAGACCACGACACCATATGCGCCTCAGTCAAATGGAATTGCTGAGCGAAAAATCGTACTTTAAAGGAAATGATGAATGCTTTGTTGATAAATTCTGGAATACCGGATAACTTGTGGGAGGAAGTGGTCTTAACCGCAAATCATATACTTAATAAAGTGCCTCACAAGAAGCTGCAAAAGACACCTTATGAGCTATGGAAAGGTCGTCCTCCTTCCTTCAAATATCTTAAAGTGTGGGGGTGTCTAGCAAAGGTAGCTATCTCACCACCTAAAATGGTCAAAATAGGACCTAAAACGGTTGATGGAATTTTCATTGGATATGCAAGCCATAGCTCAGCATATCGGTTCTTAGTGCATAAATCTGAAGTTGACAATATACACGTCAACACCATAATGGAAACAAGGAATGCACATTTCTTCGAAGATGTGTTTCCTTATTAGTTGCACAAGAACCGAGCTCTTTAGAAAGAACTAGTATGGACCAAGATCCCTCACAAGAGGAAGATGAGCCAAGACGTAACAAGAGAGCTAGAACGTCTACATAATTTGGTCCTGATTTTCTAACATTTTTATTAGAAAATGAGCCTCATACTTACAGTGAAGCAATGTCGAGTCCCGAAGCTCCTCATTGGAAAGAGGCTATTAACAGTAAAATTGAATCCATCATGCAAAATCATACGTGGGAACTGGTGGATCTTCCTCCTAGAAATAAACCATTAGGGTGTAAATGGATTTTCAAGAGAAAGATGAAAGCTGATGGAACGATCGAAAAATACAAGGCTCAATTGGTTGTCAAGGGATATAGACAAAAGGAAGGGCTTGATTATTTTGATACATATTCACCAGTTACAAGAATAACATCCTAAATGGAGATCTATATAGAGCAGCTCGAGGAGGGGTTTGTAGCTCCTAATCATAAGAGGAAGGTATGCAAGCTTGTCAAGTCACTTTATGGACTAAAACAGGCTCCGAAACAATGGCATGAAAAGTTTGATAAAATCATGATTGAAAATGACTTTAGAATCAACGAATGTGATAAATGTGTCTATGTTAAAGGCACGGAAAAAGGATATGTCATTGTTTGCCTTTATGTGGATGACATGCTCATTATTAGGAGCAATAATGAATTCATTAAGGCTACAAAGAAAATGTTGACCAGTAAGTTTGAGATGAAAGATATGGGTGTGGCTGATGTTATACTTGGTATGAAAATTACCAAAACATCAAATGGACTAGTCTTGTCACAATCTCACTATATTGAGAAAGTGCTAGACAAATTTAAAAGTTAAGATGATAGTCCAATTAAGACACCACTAGATGTAAATTTATATCTAACAAAGAATACTGGTGAAGGAATATCTCAATTAGAGTATTCGCGTATAATTGGTAGCTTAATGTATATCATGAATTGCACGAGACCCGATATAGCATATGTTGTCAGTAAGTTGAGCAGATATACTAACAATCTGGGGAAGAATCACTGGATGGCTATTGTAAGAGTTTTAAGGTACTTAAAATATACCTTAAACTTTGGTCTGCATTATTCAAGATATCCAGCTCTATTAGAAGGATACAGTGATGCCAACTGGATATCAGATTCTAATGAAACAAAATCCACAAGTGGATATGTGTTTACATTAGGAGGAGCAGCTATTTCTTGGAAATCCTCAAAACAGACATGTATTGCCAGATCCACTATGGAATCTGAATTCATTGCTTTAGATAAAGCAGGAGAAGAAGCGGAGTGGCTTCGTAATTTTTTGGAGGATATTCCAAATTGGCCTAAACCTGTGCCACCAATTTGCATACACTGTGACAGTTAATCTGCAATTGGAAGAGCACAAAGTAGTATGTATAACGGCAAGTCTAGACACATACGTCGCAGACACAATACCGTTAAAGAATTACTTTCTAGTGGAATTATCTCTATTGACTATGTGAAGTTAGAGGATAATATTGCGGATCCGTTAACGAAAGCTTTGACTAGAGAGAAAGTAAATATGTCATCGAGGGGAATGGGTCTTAAGCCTATGAACTAAAGAGTGGCCATAATGGAAACCCAACCTAGCTGACTGGAGATCCCAAGATCTAGGTTCAAAGGGAAAACCGAATTATGTAAATGCGACTCAGACAGAGCACTGTGGGGGGTTCAAACCCTCATATCCATTCCTATGATGAGAAGACAGTGGCACATACAAAAAGTTAGGTTAAGCTATGCTTTTAATGACTCTTATATCTTTGAAATCCAAGTGGGGGGTGCAGTAAGAACCTCTTAATAAGAAGTCACCTATGTGAGTAAGAAGTGGGCCGCTTCTATGAGAATTGTAAGGCTGAATTCTCTAAGAGTACTCATGAAAACCAGGAGTTGTTCAGGGCCAAAATGAACACAACAATGAGAACCTCAAAATAATGTTTGAGCGATACTGTGTGAAGTTCTATTGTCTTGGTTTACACTAAAGGTTGAACAGTTCAAGACATCACGCTCACTGGTTAACCAGTAAATCCGATAGTTCTCACTAGGGAAGGTTCAAGGCCATCGGTTACCTATCTCGATGCAGTGTCGTTCTAAAGAACTCTTTCTTGTGTCAGTGTTTCTTTGCGTATAGAGTCCAGTCAATTTTCTATTCATGTGGGGGATTGTTGGAATTGGGTTTTAAACCCATTGTGGAGAAGCAACTTTAACTCAATTTTCTAATTGGTTCTAAACCATATTTTGGCTGAAACAAATTGATTCATGATTCTCTATTGGAATAAATGATCATGGTATATTCACATGTTTAAAACAAATGGAAGGTGAATGAAAAAATTGACGTTGAAGTTGGTTGTTCAACTTGAAGGGAAGAGAGAATCCCACATAGAAGAATAAAGTCAATGTTGTCTCCTTATAAGGCTTAGCCTTGAGCTAAGGGTTGAGCCCTTGGGGGTCCCCATGTTTTATAAGGAGGGAGGACCTAGGTTAGGTCCACCACACGGGCGCGCCGCCCGCCCCGTCCTGTCCCAGTTCGGTCCGTGGCTTGGGCTTGGGCCCATCAGGCTTTATTCTTTTTGGGACAAAAACATTTTAAATAAATAAAAAAAATTTTCCCGAAAGTTGTGACCTTTCCAGCTAGCATTTTTTTCTGTGAAGAGTTGCACCCCCCAGTGAAAACTGTGTATAAAAACGAGTCTGTTTTCAAAACATTTTAATTTTTTCCTGAATTATTTTTTGTATTATTCTGTCTCCGAGTTTCCTGTGTCCGGAAAGAGTTCAGTGCCATTGTTTTGGTTCGCCGGGTCTGAAGATTTGGGTGCTCCTATTTTCAGAAGTGCTACCGTTGTATCCTGTGAGACTTTTCGTCAAGAGACTGTCAGCACCGTTGCGGGACAAATTCAGTCTTAAGAACAGTGAATCAAATTCACGCATCGGTTCTCTATTGCTGTTTGTCTGATTTTGCTGTGAGTTAATTTTAATTCTTCTTGCTAATACTGTTTGTTCTGTATAGTAAACTACATTTCAGTATTTTCGTACTAAGTTGATTTCTGCACAAGTATACACAAAGCCATCTTTTTTCCAACAAATGCAACAGTAACATTGGCCCTAACGCATTATTGTCAAGTTTTACATGAGTAGTAACAAGGCATTTGTAGCCACAAGACTATTACTAAAGGCAAATAACGTCAATCCTGCACTTTTGACATTGGATATGGATCAGATTTTGTAATCTCAATCACTTTCATGGCGTTGTAAATGATTGGGCTAATTACATCTATGTCCCTAAAGTTAGGGGTAATTACAATCAAGGACACTAAGTTTCAAAATTTAGCATACGTGACCAAAAACGTTTAAAAAAAGTAACAATGTTATCCAACCGTCAGGATTCAGTCCAAAAAGTGTAATTTTCGTCATTATGTATTTTAAAAATGACAATACTGCCCTATACAGTATATCGTGAATAATTTTTATAATTTTTAAATTAGGATATCAAACCATAATTTTTTAAAATTAGGGTTTAATATCCTAATTTTCTCTCTCCACAATTTAAACCCTAGATCTGAAGTCACCGCCGGCAGCCCCTTTCTGTCACCCCACGCCGCCAGCAACCCCCCTCGTCCTACCATCCGGCAGATTCACCCCCCCACGCCGGCAAGCCCCTTGGGAAACCCACGCCGCCGGCAGTCCCCCTCGCCCCACCATCCGGCAAACTTGCCCCACCATGCCGGCAAGCCCTTGGCGAGGGAGGGAGGAAGACTGGATGGGAAGGAGAGAGATAGTGGTTGTTTCAGGTCCGGAAGAAGAGAGAACATCGGTGACAAGGGAGGAAGATGGGATGCAGCATCGGTGATGAGGGAGGAAGATGGGGTGCAGCGCCGGTGACGAGGGAGGAAGACGGGTTGCGCAGGGGGAGGCAGGGGTGCGTCACCGGGGAAGGGGGTCGTGGGCATGACGGGGTGGGCGGGTGACAGGGGAGGGTGGGTGCGGTGGCCGGGGAAGGGGGAGGGTGTTGGGGTCACGGCGAAGTGGGTAGGGGAAGAGAGAGAGAGTAAAAAAAATAAGATTTTTCTTTTCTAAAAAGAGACAATGACATTTAAAAAAATAACTTTCTAACAAAAAGGTAATAAAGTCATTTTGTTAAAACCATTAGGATTTTTAGAATTTTATTTGATCAATAGACATAAGTGTAATTTGTTAAAACTATTGTCCTTACCGGTAATTACTCTCAAACCTCAAAGACATAGGTGATATTATCCCTAAATGCTTCCTTCCGCGGCCAAATGCAGAATTCTTTGCCGACTACATCATGTGGTCCCATATGCTTTAATGGATTTTTCCTAGGCTAGCGTCCCGGGCGCCTTTGGCGTAGACCAATCACCCGCGACTTTAGACAAGGCCTCAAAAGTTGATGGCAAGAGGAGAGTACGCAGTGTGTTTCATGGATAAAAATCACGTACAGTGACAGT
The DNA here is from genome assembly GCA_033070095.1 of Escallonia herrerae. Classification (NCBI taxonomy): domain Eukaryota; kingdom Viridiplantae; phylum Streptophyta; class Magnoliopsida; order Escalloniales; family Escalloniaceae; genus Escallonia; species Escallonia herrerae. The sequence continues at coordinate 5,692 of JAVXUP010001052.1, read as the reverse complement.
TTGTTGACCATGACATTAGCCACGGCGATATGACTTTTTTCAAAACTTCATTTATATTTTGCGCGATCGTACCAGCTACGGGAGTTTTTTCTAGCCTTCCAATGAGTTTTTGCAAAGCTGTAATAGAATTTGCCAAAAATTGTTTTGACAAAAGGTACACGTGCTAGAGCTAACAGTTACATCAGGGGATACAAATCAGTCTAGAAAACGAAAATTTTCACTGACTCGGTCGGTCAACTCGGCATTTGCAATCTAACGAGTCATGGGTGAATTTCTTTCCTTGTTTAAATTTGTTTATACTCGTGGTAACACAGCTCAAGCTCAGGCTCAGGCTCAGGCTCAGGCTCAGCTCAGCACGCTATAGATAAGTGATTGAGCTGGACGCGGATAAAGCACCACAAATGGAGAAAAACTTGGCACCGATTCATTGCTTTCCTACTAGGCATTGCAATTAACTTTCTTGCTTAATTTATTCGAACTCGAATCCGGCGATTCGACTCGTTCAGACTGAGTAAGACGAGAACTGCACAAACAATACGAGGAGCAAATTTGTACCTTACGGCGAGCGGTGAGGAGGCAGCGGCCAAAGGCGTCCATGAGCACAACTTCGCCCCTGTCGCGGCTGTCGGGTCCGTACGATTCTACCCGAAAGACAAGCTCGCCTTTGCAGTCGTAGACGGTGAACCCGTCGCCGGCGAAGAAGAGGGAAGTCTTGAAGACGGTGAGATGGGTCTCCTCCTCGTGTACAAACCCATCGTCCACAACTACTCCACCCGTCATTTCCTCTTCACGAGATGATGTTTAAAATTGTATGTGAATCGGTAGAAGCGAAGGCAGATAGTTAAATAAAGGAGAGAAAAGGGAGAGAGTGTGAGTGAGGAAAGAGAGAAGAAGCAGAAGAACACGGGGGAAGAAATTGGGAGGCGAATGCGTACAACATGTGGTGAGTCGTACAAGGGTGGCCACTCTGGATTGGAGGGAGGGACCCCCTAAATGTCAAAATATCAAGATCCAGTGACATCAGATAATCAAGAAATATTTGACTAGGTCTCTCGGCTGTATTGCAAAAATCTGTGTTGTAATAATAAATTTGAAAGATTATCCTTACAAATTTTGATAATGGTAATAAAATATTTTTAACAAAAATTTTTGTTGCCATAGCTATTACAGCCACTACAATATGTAGATACCCTAGATTAATTAATATATGGTTGCAGCAAAATTGTAATGTCACTAAATCAGTTAAGTGTTCCATACCGGTGAATTTTAACTCGCGTACCTTAACTTGAGAAAATTCTGAGTCATTTTAATACTTCATTAATATACTCAAATTGTAGGTTTTGTGAATCAGAAGCTAATATGTGTTGTGTGCTCCAGATCTTATCAATTACCAATCAGATCAGAAGCTAATCCGTGGAGAGCCCATGACTAACAAGGTAAGTCACAACAATCGAAAAAAGAATCATTATCTAATGTGATGTCAGAGAATCAAGAATTAAAACTATTTCAATAATTTAAGTTTTGAATATACCGCGACACTCATAAGACCCGTAACAACAACGCAAATGGAATGGAACTACTCAATGCTTGGTAGTAGGAGTTGAATATATTACTCGTAAGAGCGTTGGTGAGCACACACGCTCCATCTTTGACTGTCCGTACATTATTATTATTACTAAAAGTAGGCACGTTAACATGAAGCAGTCGACAAGAACAATTATACACTGTATTATAGTAGTAGTATTGGCCAAGCGCTCATCCACGGGCTGTGGGAGATGTGGAACTTGGTGTGACACATGTGTCACATCGAGCTATGTTGTGCGATATGGTATATATGGTAGGTAAATAGAGAGTGTCCCAGCTCATCAACGCAACGACTCATCAAAATTGAAGAAGAAAAGAAATCAAAGCAACGGTCACCACTGATTGGACACTTGAACTGTGTGTGTCCCCTGCAACCAAAACAAGATTTTCTTCAAGAGGCTCGTCTCTCTGTTAGGCATGATAATTCATGCCATAAGAGCAATTGAAAAATTAATATGGTTTCGAGATTCTTTTTGACTTGAACTAATTACACCCATGCTCATGAAGTTAGAAGATAATTACACGCGAAGATATAAAGTTTCAAAATATAATATTTCATGATTAAAAGTGTTTTAAATGTATCACTTGTATTCATCCGTCAGGGTTCCGTCCAAAAAATGTACTTTTTTTATGATGTCAGCGATACGTATTTTTAAAATGACAAAACTACCCTTGTATTATATGTACTGAGTAATTTTATTGTATATACTGAGTATTTTGAAAAAAAAATGTTATTTAATAATTAGAATAATTATTTTGTCTTTCCCTTCTAACTCTCCGGCAGCCCCCTCCCCTCGCCCCACACCGACAGTCCCTTCCCTCTTACGCGCCATGGCAGCCCCACTATCGGCTACACAAGCGGTCGCCGGCGACTAACTCTGTTCCCCGCACCTTCACCGAAATGCCCCTTCATCGTGCCTCTGCGAGCATCGCGCCGATGCCACCGTGCCGCTACCACTGCAACCATCCGATCGATGTTGCCAACAGACTTGTCCCCGGCCAGTAACTTCGGTCAGCAGCCCCATCACCGGCGATCAACTTTGACGCTCCTTCACCTAGCGCCATCACCAATGCTTGCCAAATTTTCAAACAATTTAAATCCTCTTTCAATGTGTAATTTGATTTTCACATTTAGGTTAATCCTAGCCATCGCTTCGCCCAACCCACAGCTCACCACTGCCAGTACCTTCAGGTCAGAGTAGTGCACGGCCTGCACGATTACACGCCCCTCCTCACCGGGTCCCCGCTCTTGAACACGCCAGAACCGACGAAAACGCCGTCACACCCCAGCTCTATCATCAACGACGCGTCCTCCAGTGTTGCCAACCTTCCTGCCGCAAAGTGCACCATCGACAGCCTCCCTAGCTGCTTGGTCTACATCACCAAATCATCGGCGCAGTTATCTTTTTGGCGAAGGTGAATCGCCGTAACCTTCTCATCGCTGCCACCGCCGCTCGGGATCTCGAGGGAAGGCGACGCCGGCTACGAGAAAAGGGGAGGGTGGGGGTGACGGGGAAGGGGAATGGTGCGGCGACGGGGAGGCACATGCGAAGGGGTGCTGCCGACGGTGTTTGAGACAGAAATGGCCAAGTAGGCTTGGGGGGGAGGGGTGGGGGAGAGAGTAATGGCATCAATGGGTATTTCATTTTAAAGTTAGTGACAATCAAGTCTTTTTGTCAAAACTGTTAAGTATTTTTGTATTCCGTTTGTCAACGGACATAAGTGTTACATTTTGAAACTTTATGTTCTCGCGTGTAATTATTCCCAAACTTCAGAGACATAGATGAAATTAGCCCTTTTGACTTTGTACAATTTGCGTCATTGATCAATTTACTAACTATGTACCTTACTATGTGTCTTCATTTGGAATACTGAACATACACAAGAGAGATAGCATTAAAAAAAAAAGGAAGAGGATGCATCAACTCTTTGTGGATTTCAGAATCTTCACCATCTTTGTTTCCTTTTGCTTTCACAAAGCCGAAGAATCAAATCGTCAACGTCAAGAACTGTGTACTGGGGGTTCATGTTGCAGGTGTTAAATATTGGATGGCATCATATCCTGCTCCATATCTCGTTATCAATTACTGTACTAAATAAATATTACCTTCCTCCAAACATGGGAATATGTCATTTCTGAGAAAGAGAATCAAAGAAACGAGAGAAAGCAAATGAAAAGGAGATCTCCAACCGCCCCCAAAGTTTAGCGCTGCATGTTGTCCTTCAGGTGCAGATTCCCTTGTTAAGCAAGCTGTGTACCGGTGCGTGTTGACCTTAGGCTCAGATTTCTTTGGTAAAGAAGTTGTAACAAAAAAAGTTAGCAAAGGGCTTCATCTGCGACCTTGAACTAAGTAATGTTATGGTCAATGTTGATTGGTAATTGTCTCTTCACCGACCTACAATTCTTAGACTGGTAAGAGCTGTTCTAAAAAGTGGGGGAGGAAGTTCTTCAAACACAAGCTAGCCACGCTGCGCACGGAACGATGCACTCCAGCTAAAATCTGTCATGATTTATAACTGTACGGTACTATCTTTCTTGGGTGTCTTCGATTCCCTTTGCATGTCCTGCTGTGTACCCCTTCCAATTGAGGATTGAGCTTCTAAGACAATTGTGACATCAACCGAAGACGTTAAAGAAAGATCATTGACATGTTAATTTTTCGCCTGATATCAGAGGACAAAAAATGCGCTAAAGCTTGTGAATAGCACTTCCAACATCGTTTCTATTGACAAAATAGTGGCACTAATTTTGCTACTGTTGCTTTGTCACCGGAAATGGTAAAATAAACGAGCAACCGGCTAGTGGAAGACTGCTATTGTGATGAATTGGGCTGAAAGCCAGCCATAAAGCCCAGCAAGTATGCAATTCATAAGATTCCAAATCCAGGGCCGGGGTGCACGCCCAATTTGATTATGGAGGCACCAGAGCCCAGCCTACTAAATTCTGGGATATCAACTTTAAAATTACATCTCATGCTCCTAGGAGCAAGAGTGAGTAGCAAATTGTTTAAATCGATCTGAATATTCAAATCGAATCAATTCAATTCAAACCGTCCGAAAATCTTAACGGTTTGGTTTCACATTTTTCAAACCGACCTTGTTTCAGTTTGGTTCACGATTCACATTTTTTAAATCAATCACAAACCGGACCGAACCGAACCGACTTATGATATGTTAATAATTTTTTAGTAACATTAATTGATAATTTTCACAAAAAAATGGTACTAAACCAATCCAAATAAACAAAACCTTTAAAGTTAAAAGAAAACAAAATAATGAGAGCAGTTGTAACAAAAAAATGTAGTGACCATTATCTATTCTATAATTACTCTTTCTTTCACATACATCAATGACAAAGGCATACTTGAATTTTTCTTCATATATATATATATATGAAGTCCGTAGTTGAAACTTAACTCCATTTGCTAGCGCGAGCAATGGATCAGCTCCCTATATATATATATATATATATATATATATATATATATATATATATATATATATATATATATATATATATATATATATATATATATATATATATATATATAGGGAGCTGATCCATTGATAGCGCTAGCAAATGGAGTTAAGTTGCTAGCGCGATCTGACCGTCCATCCTGAAAGATGGACGGTCCAGATCGCGCCTTTTTCCAAAACTCATCCCGTCCGCCATACTGTCTCGCGGACGGGAGTTTCCAACCTTTTTGCCCTCCTCCCATGTCCGCGAGACAGTCTCGCGGACGCCTTTCTGTTCCTGACATGTGTCAGGAAAAAGGCGTCCGCCATACTGTATGGCGGACGATCTCTAGGCTGACACATGTCAGGGCCTGTCCCCTCGGTCGCCTAAAGTCTGGCGTGAGCCCCGAGAACTGTCCCCTGGTATCCTAGAATCTATCCCTACTCGGCTCTTTCAGCAAAATTTATGCGGGGCTTTCAGATTCACTTGCTTCCATTTTCAGCACCCTTCAAGCTTTTCTTGGAGTAACACACTTTTGGTTCAAGCATCACTCAAGCAAGGTAAAGTTTGTGATCTTGCTACCGTTTATCTTAGTAATTTTAATTTGTTATGTTCAGTAAATATATAAATAGCAAAATAGGAGACACTTTT